>JAVTVY010041050.1:0-18519 GCA_036873755.1 Hanleya hanleyi
CTAGTACAAGCTTCAGACTCTACAACAAATGCCCAGGCGTTACCAAACCATAATAGAATGTTCGGTGTACCATCATATGGGGAAAATAAACAGTACGTTTATTTAGTTTTGTTTTGGATTATCCAAATACCAAGCGTTGTTTCGTGTATTTTTTGGCTGTAAGTAAGTATGAAGCCAGCGTAGTACACTCTTCAGGAGACTCACGCAGTGTTGATTTATTTTATAAATCAGTCAAAAGAACTAGATGTGCGCTAGACTTTCGATTTTCCAAGGATTCCTCCCAAGTTAAGGGAGAAAGTATACTGTTGGAATTTTCCTATTAATGTAATAGGTATCTGAAACAACTAGGGCTGAGCGCCGCATTGATATTCAGTCCATATACGATATATCGTACACGTTCCACAGTTGAATCGATATCGACATTGTCGATTTCGACATAATACCGTCGTATAGTTGTCTATACGTTTCATTTATGTAGGACGGTCGTATTGTTTTTATCGGCCCGTGACACCACAATATCATCGTGGTTTTTTCCGTTTATCCAGAGCTTGTCTCTCAGTTGAGAGATTAGCCATTGGTCTCCACTCTTCTGTAACTTAGACAGCATGAGTTTGGTAGCGAACAGATAGTATTCTATATCTATATCCGCTATGGGTGGAATGAATTCCGATTTCTTCCTAAACAAGTCGTGTTTAGGTAAGATGTAGGCCTCATGGAGGAATAGTGCGTATAGCCTGGCGCTCTTTCCAGAGAGTTCAAGTCCTACACCAGTGTATAACTGGTTATGACGGGGGAGGGAACATAATTCAGTCCCTTTGATAGCAGTAATATATTACCACCAGTGAGCCTGACATTAGACAGATTTCTAATGTACTGTTTCGCATTCTCAATGCTTTGGCTTCTTAAGTTCTGGTTTTTGTCTGCCAAGTGTTTACATGGCAGTGTGACTAACGTCACAGGACCTACGAAGTACAGTAGGCATTAGGACTCGAACGCGAACTGAACTCTTGGAAATCCCCACACCCAGTTGAAATCCTGCATATATTAAGATGGGCACTGCCCAAGTCAGAATCGCCAGTGATTTTCATCAAAAATCACCAGAAATTTTCATCAAAAGTAGGTCAGCTCAGAACTTGTTGGTAACAGTCTCCTAATGCGCCTTCATTTCAAAATAAATAACACTCGCCGATTTAATTTTACAATTTTCTAATTAAAGGAAACAGATTGAATAATATAGGTTCAGTAGATTTCAAGCTTTACGTGTGAAAATACATTTACATCTCTTTAATGGTTTTCAGTGCCCTTGTACAGGATCAAAACAACTTTTTGAATCACATTATTTTCCCAACAATACGACAATTTTTTATATATATCACTATAGTAGAAAGGTAGTATTTATGTAGTTTACGGTAATTCAACTCACGACCAACACCTTCTATGCACAAGATAATAATGATTCTATGTCATTCTCCTGAGTATAACCGGTACAAAGACGAATAAATAGCATCTCTACATCACGTTGTTATCTAGATATATGAGACAACACATTTTGGGCATCGGCAATCTGATGAATGTACTATTCCGGTTTTCTTGTTTCACATTATATTCTATGGCGGATGATCGGTGATTTTCTTCATTGATAAACGTTAAACCACCTAGCTTTAACTAATTCTGCTGGGCTGTCTTCATTCAGACTGTACAGCCTACACAGTCCACAGAAAATACACCGCACATTCTTGTACTCCCAGCCTGATCACATTTGATGGCAAGTTTAGCGGGCAGTTTAATGTCTAAGCTAGGAAATGTTCCAGGATAGTTGACAGGACACCGACCACTGTAATTTGATGTGACAAGCAGCAGAGTAGAAACCAGCCTTATCTCAGTGGGCTTGGATATAAATCACTGTTAAAAACCACAAGGCTCGATACAGCCTCTCTCTGTGTTTGTTCCAAGGACAAGCCTTAATGACTTTTAAATCCACTGATAAGGCTTCATGGTCATAAAAGGAACATGATACTGTTAAAGGCCACATGGATGGTATGTATCTATTACAATATACTGAAGTGTTAATTATAAATCTAATTTTAATCAGAATTATTTCAGAAAAATTAATTATAAATAAATTCGATCAGCTCAGAACTTGCTGGTAACAATGCCCTAATGCACGTTCATGCCAAAAATCAAGGTTCTAATGTCAACGGTTCTCCTTATTTTGCCGACGAAAGGATTCAGATGGACTGACTCACTCACTCATTACCGGACAATTTGCGATCTGTAGCCTACTTCGTAGGAATAAACACGTTTTATGCAGCGTTTGGCTTTCGCCCTGGACGAAAATCTGTTCAGCATTTTAGCTTGATACAGTTTTCTGGTTACCGGTCAACTTCGGACACGTGTAGCCTCCAGTCTGAGTCTTTTCACCCAGTACCGATCTTAAGTAACAGGCCTCCTAGTATATGAAGCGGGAGCTCACCAGTCGTTGATCAATTTCATTGGTCAACAGAGGCGCAAGTGGCCGTCAGTTCAGTGGACCCATTATTCGATAGGACACGCCCACTGTCTGCTCAGCACTAAATGGCAGCAGTGTAAAACAATGGGAATACATTCCTCCATCATATATTGTTATATGTGGAAGTGCAGAGAATATAATATATATTATTTTATAATATACAGTAATATCCAGGAGACCGGTATGGTCCAAGAGAGACAGCCCAATATTATGTATATATATAGGTTTCTCATTCTTGTAATATAATGAGGGTTATCCACACCGATTTCATCAGCGTAGAAAATAGCCTCAAGTGTCAACGGTCTGTTCTTAGACAGTCTTATTTGCTCCTCCGATACACGGAGTCGGGCTGTGTACACAGCTGTTGGTGTACATAGGTCAGACAGTACGTCTGTGAATATACGACTTATAACAATCTGTGGAGATCGCGGAATGTATTTAACACAGGACATACTCTTGTATGCAGTGTGTTATAGATAATCATATATTAATGAAAATCACTCAAGCCACAAAAATGGCTGACTGGTATAGCGATTCACATATTTTAATGTGAATACACTATAGCGGTAAACACGCATCGCGCGTAAACCACATGGCATTTGTATGCGATTGGTCTGAAACTTTTATAGTATCAGGAAAAAGTAGGGATCGAGACAGACGGATCTGACCGATTCACACGTCATAGTCAGAGGGCAATTGCCCGAAAGCCAAATATAATAGAACTGACTAAAAGTAAGCCGTACCCACAATTCCTAGTACAAGCTTCAGACTCGACAACAAATGCCCAGGCGTTACCAAACTATAATACAATGTTCGGTGTACCATCATATGGGGAAAATAAACAGTACGTTTATTTAGTTTAGTTTTGGATTATCCAAATACAAGTGTTGTTTCGTGTATTTTTTGGCTGTAAGTAAGTATTAAGCCAGCGTCGTACACTCATCAGGAGACTCACGCAGTGTTGATTTATTTTATAAATCAGTCAAAAGAACTAGATGTGCGCTAGACTTTCGATTTTCCAAGGATTCCTCCCGAATTAAGGGAGAAAGTATACTGTTGGAATTTTCCTATTAATGTGTAATAGGTGTCTGAAACAACTAGGGCTGAGCGCCGCATTGATATTCAGTCCATATACGATATTACGTACACGTTCCACAGTTGAATCGATATCGACATTGTCGATTTCGACATAATACCGTCGTATAGTTGTCTATACGTTTCATGAATGTAGTACTCTACATTGAGAAGGACGGTCGTATTATTTTTATCGGCCCGTGACACCACAATATCATCGTGGTTTTTTCCGTTTATCCAGAGCTTGTCTCTCAGTTGAGAGATTAGCCATTGGTCTCCACTCTTCTGTAACTTTAGACAGCATGAGTTTGGTAGCGAACAGATAGTATTCTATATCTATATCCGCTATGGGTGGAATGAATTCCGATTTCTTCCTAAACAAGTCGTGTTTAGGTAAGATGTAGGCCTCATGGAGGAATAGTGCGTATAGCCTGGCGCTCTTTCCAGAGAGCTCAAGTCCTACACCAGTGTATAACTGGTTATGACGGGGGAGGGAACATAATTCAGTCCCTTTGATAGCAGTAATATATATTACCACCAGTGAGCCTGACATTAGACAGATTTCTAATGTACTGTTTCGCATTCTCAATGCTTTGGCTTCTTAAGTTCTGGTTTTTGTCTGCCAAGTGTTTATAAACACGTTTTATGCAGCGTTTGGCTTTCGCCCTGGACGAAAATCTGTTCAGCATTTTAGCTTGATACAGTTTTCTGGTTACCGGTCAACTTCGGACACGTGTAGCCTCCAGTCTGAGTCTTTTCGCCCAGTACCGATCTTAAGTAACAAGCCTCCTAGTATATGAAGCGGGAGCTCACCGGTCGTTGATCAATTTCATTGGTCAACAGAGGCGCAAGTGGCCGTCAGTTCAGTGGACCCATTATTCGGTAGGATACGCCCACTGTCTGCTCAACACTAAATGGCAGCAGTGTAAAACAATGGGAATACATTCCTCCATCATATATTGTTATATGTGGAAGTGCAGAGAATATAATATATATTATTTTATTATAATATACAGTAATATCCAGGAGACCGGTATGGTCCAAGAGAGACAGCCCAATATTATGTATATATATAGGTTTCTCATTCTTGTAATATAATGAGGGTTATCCACACCGATTTCATCAGCGTAGAAAATAGCCTCAAGTGTCAACGGTCTGTTCTTAGACAGTCTTATTTGCTCCTCCGATACACGGAGTCGGGCTGTGTACACAGCTGTTGGTGTACATAGGTCAGGCAGTACGTCTGTGAATATACGACTTATAACAATCTGTGGAGATCGCGGAATGTATTTAACACAGGACATACTCTTGTATGCAGTGTGATATAGATAATCATATATTAATGAAAATCACTCAAGCCACAAAAATGGCTGACTGGTATAGCGATTCACATATTTTAATGTGAATACACTATAGCGGTAAACACGCATCGCGCGTAAACCACATGGCATTTGTATGCGATTGGTCTGAAACTTTTATAGTATCAGGAAAAAGTAGGGATCGAGACAGACGGATCTGACCGAGTCACACGTCATAGTCAGAGGGCAATTGCCCGAAAGCCAAATATAATAAAACTGACTAAAAGTAAGCCGTACCCACAATTCCTAGTACAAGCTTCAGACTCGACAACAAATGCCCAGGCGTTACCAAACTATAATACAATGTTCGGTGTACCATCATATGGGGAAAATAAACAGTACGTTTATTTAGTTTAGTTTTGGATTATCCAAATACCAAGTGTTGTTTCGTGTATTTTTTGGCTGTACGTAAGTATTAAGCCAGCGTCGTACACTCATCAGGAGACTCACGCAGTGTTGATTTATTTTATAAATCAGTCAAAAGAACTAGATGTGCGCTAGACTTTCGATTTTCCAAGGATTCCTCCCGAGTTAAGGGAGAAAGTATACTGTTGGAATTTTCCTATTAATGTGTAATAGGTGTCTGAAACAACTAGGGCTGAGCGCCGCATTGATATTCAGTCCATATACGATATTACGTACACGTTCCACAGTTGAATCGATATCGACATTGTCGATTTCGACATAATACCGTCGTATAGTTGTCTATACGTTTCATGAATGTAGTACTCTACATTGAGAAGGACGGTCGTATTATTTTTATCGGCCCGTGACACCACAATATCATCGTGGTTTTTCCGTTTATCCAGAGCTTGTCTCTCAGTTGAGAGATTAGCCATTGGTCTCCACTCTTCTGTAACTTAGACAGCATGAGTTTGGTAGCGAACAGATAGTATTCTATATCTATATCCGCTATGGGTGGAATGAATTCCGATTTCTTCCTAAACAAGTCGTGTTTAGGTAAGATGTAGGCCTCATGGAGGAATAGTGCGTATAGCCTGGCGCTCTTTCCAGAGAGCTCAAGTCCTACACCAGTGTATAACTGGTTATGACGGGGGAGGGAACATAATTCAGTCCCTTTGATAGCAGTAATATATTACCACCAGTGAGCCTGACATTAGACAGATTTCTAATGTACTGTTTCGCATTCTCAATGCTTTGGCTTCTTAAGTTCTGGTTTTTGTCTGCCAAGTGTTTATAAACACGTTTTATGCAGCGTTTGGCTTTCGCCCTGGACGAAAATCTGTTCAGCATTTTAGCTTGATACAGTTTTCTGCTTACCGGTCAACTTCGGACACGTGTAGCCTCCAGTCTGAGTCTTTTCGCCCAGTACCGATCTTAAGTAACAAGCCTCTTTTTCGGCTTATTGCCATTCGCCTATTCATCTTCCCTATCTCTTTATCTAAGTCAGAAAACATGTAAATGCACAAAAAAATGTTATATTGCGTACGTAGTAAGGTGTACATGTGTATATACATGTTGAATAAAAGATTATTGCAAAGTCTGGGTATAATAATACTAGATTACGCATGCGCGTTAACGTTGTGAAATTCAAATGGAGTTGCGTCCCCTTATACTTATTCCCCCAATAAACATATCCAGATACATAGCTCGTATACGTGGGCACTGATTTGAAGATTGGATTGAAGTGGTTATGATGAGTCGAATTTTCACGCGACCATCGGGGTATGGAGTGGGAGCTTTAACCCTATCTGGCCTGGGCTTTTTGGGACCTGTCCAGGCCTGAGGGGGGGGGCCGAAATGGCCCCCCCCCCCCCTAATTATTTTTCTTATGCCTTGAGCTAGGGAGCTGAAACTTACCATATTATACCCTTGGGTCAAGCTCTACCAGAAAATGTAAAAAAATCCAAGATGGCCGCTTTGATGACGTCACAGTGACGTCATTTTCAAAAACGGCATTTTTTGGTTGATTTTTCGGTCGGATTTTCCGAATTTTTTTATTTATGCAATTTCACGGCAAAAACTGCATGATAAATTAGTGAATATTAATCTGATGTGAAAGAAAATAGTTCTTGCCCACTTTTCATCGCGGAAAAGCAGAAATTTTGAAGAAACATGACAAAAACATAACTTTTCTGGTACCCCACCTGGTCGCCATCTTGAATTTACCCATGATGCTCTGCTCAGGGGGTTATGCAAATAGCTCAAAATGACCCCAATATGATAAACTATAAAGTCCCGGAGTTTCAGCACTCCATTTTTCGTCGTTCCGGTGATAGCGCAGAAAGTTTGGTAGGGGGGCATAATGGCCCCCCAAGGCCAGGTAGGGTTAAGGGGGTATCTACGGGGGTATATAGATTCCCCCCGCAGCAAGTGATACGGGTTGTATTCGAGGTACCATATGATCAAACACGATCAACGATTATTTAAATTTATACCTACGTCATCAAATGTGGTGCACGATTCTGATTAGTCAAATCATTGAACCTAAGGGATCGTTTCCATTAATCGTTTTTTCTTCAGTCGCGATTTTTCTTCAATTTTCTCGATTGAAAAACGATCAGTCGCGAATCAGTCGCGAGGATATCGAGAAAAAAAATGAGAAAAAACGATTGAACTTTTTCTGGAAAAAAACCATTCTCTCGCGATATCGTTTTTGAATCGTTTACCCATGCGCGATCCATTCTTGATCGCGAGTCTTCAATCGCGAGAGAATCGGTTTTTTTCAAGGCGCGAGAGAATCGTGAGGCGGAGTGATATTTGACATATCGGCCGTGTTGCCGTCGTACGCCGCTCTATCCGCGAACTGGGAACTACATGTAATGTTGATTGCGGATTTGTCGATGGAAAAACCTATATTACTATACCATACTGTATAAATGCGCAAGATAACCGAATAATATATATGATTCACGATCTATAGTCTCCTACAAGCCGAAGTAGGGCGTATGCTGGAAATATCTATACATATACCTGTACCATGCTTCCTGTGACGTTCGCGCTCAGATTTACTCTGGCGAGCGCAAATGACAAAATTCATGAATTATTCAATAACGTGTGAGTCACACTAAATGTTCAGCATTGTATTAATGGAATAATTTCCTCATCATATTCAATGCAACTTGGTATATAATACAGGGTGATATTCACAATATCTTGTTTATAAATACCGGGTACAGGTCGCGTAAACCACATGTTCGTTGTTGCGATTGCATTATCAAATGATTACGTACAGGAAAAAGTAGGGATCGAGACAGACGGATCTGACCGATTCACACGTCATAGTCAGAGGGCAATTGCCCGAAAGCCAAATATAATAAAACTGACTAAAAGTAAGCCGTACCCACAATTCCTAGTACAAGCTTCAGACTCGACAACAAATGCCCAGGCGTTACCAAACTATAATACAATGTTCGGTGTACCATCATATGGGGAAAATAAACAGTACGTTTATTAGGGGGCCAAGCCAGTATGGCTGGTCACCTATTGTTATTGGTATTATTATTATTATTATTATTATTATTATTATTATTATTGTTTTTTTTCCGCCAGATTTTGTACCGTTCGTACAGTCAACACCGATTCACCGATGCAGTTGAAACTTCACCTGTTGATTGGGCCAGATGGGAACTGATGCATACCCCCCAATGAAGCCGATTGGCCAAAAGCTTCGGCGGCCATCTTGGATTTAACTGAAAATTTTTGACAATTTTGAAAATCTTCTCCTCCTGAACAGCTTAACCGATTGTCGCGAAACTTGGCACACATGTTCGATAGATTCAGGGCTCTCAAATTTATATTCGAAAATTTGTTCCGTAAAACAAAATGGCCGCCATTGACCAATCAAAATTGTCGAATTTTCAAATAAAGGATTTGGATGGGGAAAGTGACTGCATATATGCATTGTCGTATGGCGATCACGAATATGCAAAAATCATGCTCCTAGGTCACGTGGTTTGGCCGCCATCTTGAATTTTGTCAAAAATGAGACTCATCTTGTACCGGCTATAACTCTGGAACTATGGGTGGTACAACCTTGCAGTTTGTTGCATTATATTGTCCAGGAGCAGCTCTTTGGAAAGTGTGTCAACCGTTTTACCTAGCTTCAATAGTTTTGCCGCTATAGGAGAATCAAAATTGTCAAATTTTCAAATAATGCCGAAAATCGCCTAATTTGAGAAGTACTTTTGTGTAATATTACACGAACGACGAGTCGGATTATTCTGATATTTGGCATGCATACTCCTTGCATACCGGCTATGATGACAGCAAAATTTCAGCATGATGGCGTTATTAGTTTCAGAGGTATGGTAGAACGTGACATTTGAGTAGGTCTGAGCTTATGGCTGAAACAGCACGCATCCTTCCTCGGGGTGCTTCGCGCTACTCTCTATCGGAGTGGAGAGCCACGGATCAGGAAAAAAATGCCTGATAGAGCTTGCAGGGTGACCTAGTTTCGTAGACACGGTAAATAAATTTTAGTATTTCACAATAGTTAGCAACCTCGATTCACTATTCTGAACGACCCTTGACATTTAACATCGATGACTATGCAAAGTAATTTCACAACATGCAGTCATCAATTTCACAAGAGGCAGAAATCCAGTTTCACAACATGCAGAAACTGAGACATCAATTTCACAACAGATAGAAACAGATATTGACCGTGGTTCGTGAAAATGATTCCAAGAAGGTTGTTCAACTTAACTTAGGTGACAATTCAAGGCCTGTTCGTTTACAAAATGTAATGAGAAGTTTAGGTAAGTATTTAATCTAAAGAAGATAAATATTTTTTATTTGACGAAACTGATTCTGTTCGTCAGGCTAAATACTTTAAAAGACAGCGAATTTTTCACGTCCGATCACAAATTCTGGATTAAATAGTCTCCCCTCCACTAAGTTAATTGTTTATAATTTCATACTATGGTTACCAGATGTTTGAGGGACACCCTAGTTCAAGTTTCAAGTTTCCCAAGTTCCCTAGTTCCAAGTTCCCAAGTTCCCAGCTCCAGTTCCCCCAAGCTCCCCCTCCAAATTTTCAAGCTCCAGTTCCCCCAAACCCCACCTCCAAAGTTAAAAAGCTACAGTTCAAAAACTCCCAGATATGATACACATCTGGTTGTTTAAGAGGCATAACACATATGCCATTTTAATCAGCCCTTATTATAATGCTACTTATTATAATGCTTCTGTCTAGCCTGTTCAACACATGTTTTGAATTGTTGTGAAGCTCACTGATTATGGAGTACAGATTAAAATTAGCCGCATCTAACACCTACTGGAACCAATTTTTGGGGAGATTAGAAGTTTGTGAAAACATCCTTTAGGATAGCACAGATCGCCAATAACTTTAAATGGAAGAAAGTCCTATCCATCCTCTGTAGAGGAACTGAGATTACACACTTCCGTCTTATAATTTTACAATCGATCTGTTTGTTTTGTTGTGAAACTTCGCTGGGATAGCTCACAGAAAGTGACCATCCTTCTCTCCCAAATTCAAATGCTCATCTTATCAGATTTTTGGAGGTCGGAAGACCGTGAATACGCGTCAGGATAGCTGTGGGTTCAGTGCATATCCTCCAGTGAAGCCGATTGGCCGAAAGCTTCGGCGGCCATCTTGGATTTAACCGAAATTTTTTGAAAACTTTGAAAATCTTCTTGTCTTGAATCGCTAAACCGATTGACATGAAACTTGGTACATATGACCGATGGGTGAGGGTCATTCAAAATCCTTGACGAAAATTTGCTGGGAAAAACAAAATGGCCGCCATTGACCAATCAGAATTATCGGATTTTCAATTAACGGATTTGGATGGGGAAAGTGACTACATATATGCATTGTGATATGGCGATCCAGAATATGCAAAAATTTTGCTCCTAGGTCACGTGGTTTGGCCGCCATCTTGAATTTTGTCAAAAACGGAACACATATTGGACCGGCTATAACTCTGGAACTACGAAAGGTACAGCCTTGCAGTTTGTTGCATTATATTGTCCAGCAGGAGCCCTTTCGGAAGTATGTCAACCATTTTTACCTAGGTTCAATAGTTTTGCCGCTATAGAGGAATCAAAACTGTCAAATTTTCAAATAATGCCGAAAATCACATAATTTGAGAAGTAATTTTGTTCAATATTACACAAACGACGTGTCGGATTATTCTTAGTTTTGGCGCACATACTCCTTGTATTAAGGATGTGATGACAGAGAAATTACAGCATGATCGTTCGATTGGTTTCGGAGGTATGGTAGAACGTGACATGTCCGCAGGTCTGAGCACATGGCTGAAAGTATACTTCAAAAAAGCAAACTATCCGAAGCGCAATCTCCTGGTGACCAATTTCCAAGCTCAACTTTCTCCATTCAAGGCTTTGTGTGGACTCCAGGGACAGATTTCTCTACCTATTTTAACCTTTTCAACGTAGCTTCAATAGTTTTGCTGCTATTCTCAATTATAAATCACTCAAATTTGCGAATTGATGGGAAAGGTGACATTCTTGCGCGAGATATAATCGGATTCGTGCAGTAAACACCGTCTCACCGTTGGAGCTGCAACTTCACATAGGTATTGGGGAATGTGACATCTAATGCATATCGAAGGACGAAGCCGATTGGTCAGATGCTTTGGCGGCCATCTTGAATTTACCTAAAATCTTCCAAGATCTTTTTCTCCGGAACCCCTGAACCATTTCACTTCAAACTTGGTATACATCATCAATGGGGGAAGATCTCTCAAAATAAGTCATAACAGGTTGCTGCGTTAAAAATAAAATGGCCACCATCGACAAATCAAATCTGGATTTTCAAGTTATGGATTTGGATAGGGAAAGTGACTACATAAATGCATTGCGTTATGACATTATTTGCTTCTAGGTTTGTTCGCCATCTTGAATGTTGTCGAGAACTAAACACCCGATGCGAGGACGAAAACTCAAAATTACGCCGGGATCTATGACTTTGTAGTTTGTTGTTTTATATTCTCCAGGAGCAGCTCGCCCACTGGGGAACTGAAGAGAATTTTCTGCAAATATTCCAACAGCTCCAGCTTCAACATTATTGCAGCTACGGTGTTGGGATTTCTCAGGGAGATAGATGTATATAAGCGCATTCGATATACCTTTCGTCAGACTCTTGATTGGATGCTTCATTTGTCAACCATGTTGGATGGACCTCAAAATCTAGAAAGTAGTTGCCTTCAAAATGCAAGTAGGGGATGTTCGACCAAATTTTGCAGGCAAAAACTTTCTAAATGTTCGTACGAAGAATAATTTCCTCATTTGAAGAAATCTTATTGAATGACCTATTATTAATAAACCTTAAATGTGTGTACTGAACCTGTGGTGGCAGCTACGCAATATTTGGCATGATCGACAAGCTCAGAGAGGATTAGTTTAAACTGTGCTACATCATTCAATAATGGCCGCCCAAGGGCAGAAAACATTTGCCTGATTTTCGAGGAATAAATATCAATGGGGAATGTGGCTATATATACCCTAGTCTTCGACGTCCTGAGCAAATGGATATCAAAATTCTGAACACCTTTTCATATTCCAGCATATTAAGCAAATTTAACATAACTGTTCACCTCACCAGCATGATGTTTGAAGCTCTCTTAGACTGTATCAACACACTGCATTTACAAACAAGCAAACAAAACCCGACATATATAAGGAAACAACTTTAATAGACATTGAAGTGATACACAATCAATTGAAGCTATGAAAGAAAAATGACAATGGCAAAATATATTGCTTAAGCAAGGGAAATAATCTTATGCAAAAGTCCCAATAAACTAATAACTTCCGAAATGTTGGAAAAACATGTGAACAAGGATCTGTATTCGCAACATTTTATCCATTATTTCGATATAATTTACAATTCATCACCCGAATAATAGACTGTTGAGTAGGCTACATGAGAAGGAATAATTATAAAGTCAAGTATAATACCACATTTTTTCACTCTGTAAAAGATTCTAGTGCAGAAATTAGTAACTAGCAAAGTTTTATAGTGGTTTGAAGTCCCAGCTGAACTGCTTATTAGTGGTCAGACGTCTGATTATTTTCGTCACTCAAAGATATCCACGGTCTATATCGGCCTATTAAAAACACTATGTACACAACTGGATGGGCTCGTATCTGGATCATGGGCAGTCAACACTGGCCAGATTGGTGGTCCTGAATAATAGTCGACTGCAGGAATTGTTCTGTACAGGAGGCTGGGTAGATGTTTTCGTCGTCTCGATTGAGTAGCACTTGTGAAGCGAGCCTGGAGTAAGGTGGCACTATCCTTAGTATCTATTTCCTCGCAGTAGTTCTCAAAAGTCACTTGTTGGTCGAGGCGGACACCAATGAGCCCTGTAGTGTTGTTATATCTCACAGGCTTTCCGTCTGTGGAGTGGTATGCACATTCAAACAGGTACAATTCTATTTCGAAGGATTGAGGCTTATTCTTCAAGTGTGGCATCATTCTGCTATGTACAGCATATCTTCTATTATCTTAGCCAGAACATGGGTTTTGGGCCTGTGGTGTAGTGTCCTGTCAACAAATTTAGTCTTCTTGCCCCTTTGAAAATGTCAGTCACATATGGGTTAGATGAAACCCCAAGGAGACGCTTAAAGTAGCAGTGAATTCAGTTTGGTGTACATGCATTCATACAATATACCGTTGGAGATAATACACACAGTCCTACCATAAACACAGGCAATGTTCCAAGTAGGGCGGTCTGAAGATTGGGCTACCAATTGATTTTTTCGCAAGTTTTAGTCTATTGCTTTTACTGCATGCCTAAAATCCATACTGATCTCTCAAAATGAGCCTCCTCTAAAACAGAGAATAACTGAATCAACAGCAAATTTGAATAGAATTGTTTCTTTGCACCCTTGAAACTCACTAATCACCTGCCCTATTTCCCCGCACTTGGTTGGACTTCAGACACATGGCATCAGTGAATCGTTCATATGGTGGGATATGATTGCACAAATTTTGTGGACATTCGCACTGGGAAGATTTTCGACCGTGGCAAGATCCGGAGAGAAAGCTGATGTACTATTGATGAAGACATCTGATACACATTGACAGCTCATCATCATATTCCGGAATTTTCCATTACGAGATGCCAAACAGTAGTCATCAGGTGACAACTTGCTTTGACTTGATCACTGATATGCTGGGATATGATTGCACAAATTTTGTGGACAATCGCACATGGAAGATTTTTGGCCGTAGCAACATCCGGAGAGAAAGCTGTTATACTCGTCATGAAGACATGTGATACACATTGATGGCTCATCATCATGTTCTGAAATTTTCCATTACGAAATCTCAAACAGTGGACATAGAAGATAGGAATTATAGTCTTTCATAAAGTGTTGTCATCTATCAATTGTTGGCGAGCTGACTGGGCTTCGGATAGATATCAATGATTCGTTATGTCCAGAAAACAGAATCATGATTGTTAAACCCACATTGTGATACGATGGAAGCCTTCGTAATCCTGCAACACACTGGCACGGGATGGAAACAGATGTGATGTTCCACTGTCTAGCTGCCAAATTGAACTCGCACAAAATATATTATGTCTAAACAAATATGTTGTCTACTTGTTAACCCTAAAATAACTGGCATTTCATAATTTTCAAACACGGACAGTCCAGTTATTCATGGCAGGCTTCGTCTTTTTAGCAGTTAGCGTCATGTCTGAACCCCACGATAATAGGTGACTTGCAGTGCATGGTCTCTCAACTTTTTGTTTCGCTACAAATCTCTTAATGAAATATTCTGCAGTGATCTGGGCTAGGAAATGTACATCACAGTTATAAATTAATGCCATTATAACAGTCCTTTCCAATTTTTGCACTAGAATCCTTTATAGAGAAGTAAAATTACCAAATTGGACGAACATTGCTCGAGTTGAGAATAAATATTTAATGCACTACACAGTAAACTATAGATTTTCAAACTTGAATCTGTGCTGAATGATATTTAAAGACGGCTAAAGCTTATGCCATATAATCTTACCAGGACACAGAACATTGCCATGGCTGGAAATGCCTGGTGATACGCGGATCTAGTACCTGGCGACTCCCTCAAAGGGAGAGGAGAGAGGGAACTGTAGGACTAAAAAGATGGTTAGGTGTTCCGATTACGTGGAACAGTTTTGAAAAAATTATACAGGAAAACTTAACTGTTTTGACAAAAATGTAAACAATGATTACGAGGCATAGCTTAGGACAAAATGCCGGATCAGGTCCTAAAGTTCACATGCACGTCTTCATCTGCTGACAAAGATGTGTGGCAAATTTAGAAAAAAATCCAACAAAAATGATATGCCACGTCTTGTCCTCATTAAAAGTTAACAGTAATCATGGAGGCGTCATTTTCGATTATAAATAAGTATATCATAACTAAGGAGAGATCACTGGATCTGGTTGGAAAGGTCACATGCACACCTTCGTCTCGTGACGATGTGCGACAAATTTTGATAGAATCCTACAAATATGGTTTAACATGCTGCATCCACAAGAAAAGTTAACGGATGGACAAAGAACGCCATCTCGAAATACGTTCCGTCAAAATTGACGATCATGTAATCTGCGCAGATTACATTCAATCGTTCTGCTCTAATTAAGATGGCTTATCACAGACCACATCGACAAATCTTACAGTGAAAATAAAAGGACGCCATATCTTTTTTAGCTAAGAAGGTCTTGCAAAATATGATTCTCTAACAGAATGTAATTTTACAATTTCATCATTTGTAAGTCGAAAGAGATCGAAAAAAAATAACAATTAATTGCTATTCACTCCTGAATCAGAGGGAAGCAAACATATCTGCAATTCTACATGCGACAAAGGACATGGAGTGCTCTAGTTATCAACATGTACAATAGTGCAAATTCAAAATGATTCTTCACAAAATATTTGCCATATTATTCTTACTTTAACTGTATTTCTATACATGAATAGATATAGAAACATAAAATACAGAGTAAACCATATAATGTGCACACAAAAAATAAATTATATGTAAACTTCACCAATCACGACTCGGTACAAGTGGCATGGCCCAGTGTGTTGCTTCAGACATAATATCTGTCACCTACCTTGTCTACGGTGTAATTATAATAATTTCATCACCCAACTAACATTCAATTATTGTGTGAGTTTACTTCAAATTCTGAAAGAACGTACAAATTTGATTACCATCTGAATGTTGGAGAAAATACATAGATAATGACCTGCGATTGAATCATTCTGTCAACTCTTCAGTCTAATAAATGTATTGACCTATTATACTTGGGGAAGAAAATACATTTCTCGCGATTAAATTATTACAGCATTTACCATGTCTAAATTCACGACAAAGTCACTATATTTGTTGGGTAAATGCATAAAGATCAAGAACTATTTTGACATCATGCAAGTAGGTCTAGTCTGAATAATATAATTATACACATCCTCTTTTGGATATTACATTGGAAGGTATTAAAATTCAAGTCAATGTTAACTGTATATCTACATCAATGACTGGCACATGCAAGAAGATTTCCCCAGCAAATTTACCCACACCCCACCTGCACAGGATGAGACTAGGTTGGCAATTGAAGGAAGCCATTTCTTTTGTAGTCGAATAATAAGATAATTAACATGAATCTGTCCCTGTATCTAAAGAAAAAGTTATGAGAGAAAAATGGTTCCAAAGCAATGAAGATAACCTAGCCAATATATGGCCATTTTAGAAAGCATATCGTGATAGGCCTATCTGTGTTATGTGAAACTCCTGCGTTTGCCTATACTCTGCTACTGCAATATACGCCTGGATAAACACATTTCGGTAAGCGATATTTCGACACGCGAAATTTCGGCAACTTCATTTCAAATGCAAAATTATGTGCCGATAAATATAAAAAAAATTGTTCGAACGTGTACCAAGGACAGACAGGGCTATCAAAATGTAGATTCTTGTACATGTACTGTGAAGTCAAATTGAACAACATAATTCAAAGAATTAGACAAGACAGATACGCCTATTGTAACTGGGACAGTATTACCTTATATCCATTTCAGATTATAGGCATATATACAAATAAATTCAAAGTGTAACCTCACTCAGTCTGAGGATAAACATGCACATCTCTGTTACAGTCTGAAAAATGTGAAATTTGCTAAAATGTTTCCTTCATTTAAACAATCTGGATAATCTTCCATATATTTCTATACATTATATTCATGTACAGAATTTAGTTTTTCGCACAACTGGAACAAATCTTTTTAAAGTACCTGCAGAATAAAGTTGCTGAAATGTGGCGTGTCGAAATGTCGCATGCCGAGATGTCACGGAATCATATCTTGGCAGCCTCAGCGCCATACTGTATCAATGCTGACTGATCATTTAACCACACATATTTGTCATTTACAGAGACTATGGGATATAGATGATGTGATCGAGGAGAGAGGTGAAGGCGAGGATCGTGGAGTTTTGGTAAAGTGGGCAAATTGGGATGGCCCGGATTCTTGGGTGAGGCTGTCAATTAATCCAGAATTTGCGTCCTACCTCGCTCAAAACCGGGCGAACCCAGACAGCAGTACTTTTAATGAGGAAATCTCTTCCAAATGTCGAGCAGTCTCTGTCTGAGATATCACTATTACGCCAGGTAATATTTGCTAACTTGGCAGAGATTCGCTACACAAGTGATGGGAGTATGGGCCGGCAGAATAGGGTGTCCATAAAAGTTCCCTTCAGCACGGAAGGATTTCACA
Source organism: Hanleya hanleyi (assembly GCA_036873755.1). NCBI lineage: Eukaryota > Metazoa > Mollusca > Polyplacophora > Lepidopleurida > Hanleyidae > Hanleya > Hanleya hanleyi. Next base: position 17,663 of record JAVTVY010041050.1, read on the forward strand.
TTCATTTCCGATCTCAAGGTTTCAGTAATATTCCAGTAAATAATAATGGCAATGTTTCTTGCTTGCTTACTGTGGACGATATTACTCGAGTTGTGGGACCGTGATGGGATGTGAGGGGATTTTCTACATCTACAATGACATATGTTTCAAAACGAGAATACCTAAACTTAAAATGGAGGTATAAAGAACGGAAGACATACAGTCTCGAGTCGTGTAAAAGGTCTTGAAATCTTGAAATATATGTTTCTATACGTGCTATATGGACAACAATTGCATGCAATGAAATTATACTCAACAACTTTCTATTGACCATATCGTATCTATGTTCATTTCTGACCAGAGGTTGATTTGTCATTTCAGGTGTTCTTGGAATGGGCTTGAGAAAGACCGTCCACAATTGTGTGACGGAGTCATGGTTCCTGTTATTGGTCTGCCGTGGCTTCCCTTTACTTTCACAAGAGCGAGACGGAACCGTATAACTTGCCAAAGTTCTGGTGCACGGTATGTAGAGCAAATTACCTGGATAAATTGCAGTAAGCCTGCGAAAGACATTCAGCTGGTACAGTCGGTGGTACACGTAAACTATCTCAATGGACAAGCAAGTCGCTGCTTACCATTTCATATAGATTTACTAAGCATGGTTGGAACATCCCCCATACCCTTTTCAGTATTTTTATTGATGACATTACGAAGAAATTTGACAACAGCTATGCTCCTATTAGCCAAAACGAGCAGTTGCAGTTGTCACATCTACTTCTCGCCGATGACCGGTTGTTATCTGGATACCTTGCTGGCTTACAGAATTGTGCATAGATAATAACCTGATTGTTATTCCTGATAAAACTAAAATTTTAGTA
>JAVTVY010041051.1:0-18305 GCA_036873755.1 Hanleya hanleyi
TGTGAAGCATATGTGAGGGGGCATCCGCCTGGACTTGTACCTCGGCCGTTGTCAACATTCTGCGCATGCGCAGACAGGGAATTGTGGGAAAAGGGCATGGAAATATACATTTTGCGGTCGAGGTGGGCCCCTAATCGTCCGATGGGGTCGAGCGAGGTATCGTTGTGAAGGATACGTGGGGGGGAGGGCAACCGCCTGGACTAGTATGACGTGGAACTGACGTCATTCTACGCATGCGCAGTAGACAAAGTGTATGGAAATAGACGTTTTGGGGTCTAGGTGGACCACTAATGGTCCAATGGAGTTGAGTGAGGTATCAATGTAAAGCAGTCGCGAGGCAGCATCCACCTGGACTAGTGTGTCGTCCGTGTTCGACATTCTGCGCATGCGCAGACAGGGAATTGTGGGAAAAGGATATGGAAATAGACGTTTTGGGGTCGAGGTGAGCCCCTAGTGAGCCGATGGAGTCGTATGAGGTATCGTTGTGAAGCATTCGTGAAGGAACATCAGCCTGGACAAGTGTGTCGTTCGTGTTCAACAGTCTGCGCATGCGCAGACAGGGAATTGTAGGAAAAGTGCATTGGAAAGAACGTTTTGGGGTCTAGGTGGGCCACTAATGGTCTGATTGAGTCGAATGAGGTATCAATGTGATGCATACGTGAGGGCGCATCCGCCTGGGTGGATGGGTGTTAGGAATATTGTTATTCTGCGCATTCGCAGGCAGGCCGTAGTATGGAAATAGACATTTCGAGGCCGATATGGACCACTATTGGTCCGAATGTGTCTAGGGAAGTGTTATTTTGTAGCACTCGGGGTGTAGACCACGACTTGAAGGGATGTCCACGTCACCTGTGACGTCACTGGTGACGTCATCAGTGAGAGTAGTAGCGAAAGCGAGAGTTTCGGAGGTGCGATGGAGAGCATTTGGAGTAGATAACGGCCTATTTTTCCATCCAACTACCTGGTAGAGTTACCTTTGAGTTTTAGTGTATGCGCGCGTGTGTGTGAGTGAGTGAGTGAGTGTGAGTGAGTGAGTGAGTGAGTGAGTGAGTGAGTGAGTGAGAGTGAGTGAGTGAGTGAGTGAGTGAGTGAGTGAAGCGTGCACAACGCCCGTGAGGCGTCCCCAACGTCTTAACGCATGGACGCACTAACGACGGTGAGTGAGTGAGTGAGTGAGTGAGTGAGTGAGTGAGTGGGATCCTACTGGACTAATGTATCGTCCGTTTTCATCATTTTGCGCATGCGCAGTCTGGCCGTCGTATAGAAAGCAGGCATTGTGGGGATTCGTGGAGGTTTTTTTGAGTGGTTGACCATCCCTGGCCAAATGGACCGTGTGGGGTATCAGTGTGAAGCTCTCGTAGGAAAAGTGGAAATTGCCCCTCATTTGTGGGGCGCTCACTTCCGGTTGTGTGGGACGCTGCCCTCAGCCAATCAGAAGCGAGTATTTTGACCCGGTGCATTATGGGACATATCCAAGATGGCGGCGTCTGCCTTCTGGTTCAAGATGGCGACACGTCCGGTGCCGAAAAACTGACCATTTTCTCGGAATGTGGTCATCTGGTGTCGAAAACTGGGCCTTGTATGACTCCCGCCTAATTTGATGTAGAGATGGACCACTATTGGTCCGAATGCGTCCTGTGGGGTGTCATCTTGTAGTTCTCGGGGTGCAGACCACGATTTGAGGGATGTTCACGTCATCTGTGATGTCATTGGTGACGTCATCAGTAGTAGCAAAAGCGGGCATTTTGGAGCAGTGAAAGAGGGTATTTGGTGTAGAGATGGACCACCCTTGGTTCGAATTTGTCGTGGAAAGTGTCATCTTGCAGTTCTCGGGGTGTAGACTCGATTTGGGGGATGTCCACAGCATCTGTGACGTCATCGGTGACGTCATCAGTACGAGTAGTAGCGAAAGATCATGTTTTATAATTGGCTCAGTGCCAATTTTCCCCACGATTTGGACTGATAAGGGACACATGTTCATTCCTATATTTACAGACACTACCATCACCACCACCACCACCACCGCACACCACCACCAACACCACCACCGGGCGTTGACGGGCGTCAACGCCCGGTAGTGGTGGTGGTAGCTCCCGTGTGGCAGAGCTCTTGGATCGCAACTCTGTGAGCTCAAAGCTTGTGGAGCTCAGAGCTCGGAAATGACGTCATCGCATGCATGCGCGCGTACCTGTGGTGCACCCTGTACCCTATAGCCCGTAGGGAATAGGGTACACCAGGGTGCGGGTGCAGCACAGGTACGCGCGCATGCATGCGATGACGTCATTTCCGAGCTCTGAGCTCCACAAGCCTTGAGCTCACAGAGCTCCGATCCAAGAGCTCTGCCACACGGGAGCTATCACCACCACCACCGGGCGTTGACGCCCGTCAACTCCCGGTGGTGGTGTTGGTGGTGTTGGTGGTGGTGGTGGCAGTGTCTGTAAATATAGGAATGAACATGTGTCCCTCATCAGTCCAAATCGTGGGAAAAAATTGGCACTGACCCAATTATAAAACATGTTCTTTCGCTACTACTCGTACTGATGACGTCACAGATGCTGTGGACATCCCCCAAATCGAGTCTACACCCCGAGAACTGCAAGATGACACTTCCCACGACACATTCGAACCAAGGGTGGTCCATCTCTACACCAAATACCTTCTTTCACTGCTCCAAAATGCCCGCTTTTGCTACTACTGATGACGTCACCAATGGCATCACAGATGACGTGAACATCCCTCAAATCGTGGTCTGCACCCCGAGAACTACAAGATGACACCCCACAGGACGCATTCGGACCAATAGTGGTCCATCTCTACACCAAATTAGGCGGGAGTCATACAAGGCCCAGTTTTCGACACCAGATGACCACATTCCGACAAAATGGTCAGTTTTCGACACCGGACGTGCCGCCATCTTGAACCAGAAGGCAGACGCCGCCATCTTGGATATGTCCCATAATGCACCGGGTCAAAATACTCGCTTCTGATTGGCTGAGGGAAGCGCCCCACACAACCGGAAGTGAGCGCCCCACAAATGAGGGGCAATTTCCACTTTTCCCACGAGAGCTTCACACTGATACCCCACACGGTCCATTTGACCAGGGATGGTCAACCACTCAACAAACCTCCACGAATCCCCACAATGCCTGCTTTCTATACGACAGCCAGACTGCGCATGCGCAAAATGATGAAAATGGACGATACATTAGTCCAGTAGGATCCCACCCACTCACTCACTCACTCACCGTCGTTAGTGCGTCCATGCGTTAAGACGTTGGGGACGCCTCACGGGCGTTGTGCACGCTTCACTCACTCACTCACTCACTCACTCACTCACACTCACTCACTCACTCACACACACGCGCGCATACACTAAAACTCACAGGTAACTCTACCAGGTAGTTGGATGGAAAAATAGGCCGTTATCTACTCCAAATGCTCTCCATCGCACCTCCGAAACTCTCGCTTTCGCTACTACTCTCGCTGATGACGTCACCAGTGACGTCACAGGTGACGTGGACATCCCTTCAAGTCGTGGTCTATACCCCGAGTGCTACAAAATAACACTTCCCTAGACACATTCGGACCAATAGTGGTCCATATCGGCCTCAAAATGTCTATTTCCATACTACGGCCTGCCTGCGAATGCGCAGAATGACAATATTCCTAATACACATCCACCCAGGCGGATGCGCCCTCACGTATGCATCACATTGATACCTCATTTGACTCAATCAGACCATTAGTGGCCCACCTAGACCCCAAAACGTTCCTTCCAATGCACTTTTCCCACAATTCCCTGTCTGCGCATGCGCAGACTGTTGAACACGAACGACACACTTGTTCAGGCTGATACTCCTTCACGAATGCTTCACAACGATACCTCATAAGACTCCATCGGCTCACTAGTGGCTCACCTCGACCCCAAAACGTCTAATTCCATACCCTTTTCCCACAATTCCCTGTCTGCGCATGCGCAGAATGTCGGACACGGACGACACACTAGTCCAGGCAGAAGCTGCCTCGCGACTGCTTTACATTGATACCTCACTCAACTCCATTGGACCATTAGTGGTCCACCTAGATCCCAAAACGTCTATTTCCATACACTTTGTCTACTGCGCATGCGTAGAATGACGTCAGTTCAACGTCATACTAGTCCAGGCGGATGCCCCCTCACATATGCTTCACATTGATACCCCATACGGCTCCATCGGTCCATTAGGGGCTCCCCTAGATCCCAAAACGTGTATTTCCATACTCTTTGTCTACCGCGCATGCGCAGAATGACGATATTACAACCCCACACCTAACCCGTCGGATGTCCCCTGACATAGGCTTCACATTGATACCTCATACGACCCAATCGGACCATTAGTGGCTCACCTCGATCCCAAAACGTCTATTTCCATAACCTTTGTCCACCGCGCATGCGCAGAATGACGCTTTTTCAACTCCACTCCCATCCCATCAGATGCCCCTTCACGAATGCTTCACATTGATACCTCATACGACCCGATCGGACCACCCATACCCCATACAGGCATTTTCCCGTATAGATTTAACATGCAAATGTTCGAATCAGGGGAGATAACCCGGCATTTGCCAAGGTGCATCAAGAGTTACCTCCCTTGAAAATGCGACCTTTTTTGCTTGCTAACTACTACTAACAGTGACCTTGATTTTTGGCCTTGACCTAAATTTTGGTGCATGACAAACCGTCTCCCCGTAATTTCTCAATGGAGACAAAAAATCATGATTTTTAACAATTTCACGATATTGACCTTTTGACCTTGATCTAATTTTTGGTATGGGACACTTTCCGCTATTGAATACACTTGTTAATGATTTCCTGATTTTTAAGTCACACTGACCTTTGACCTTGATTCCGGGTTCACAGTGATCTTGACTATTGACCTGGATCTACATTTTGGTACATGACAAAACGGCTCCCCGTAATTTCTCAATGGACTCAAAACATCATGATTTTTAACAATTTCCTGACTTTGGGGTCACAGTGACCTTTGACCTTCGACTTTGACCTATTTTTTAGTATGCGACACTTCATTTCCCCTTATTGAATCCACTCGCAAAAAAATGGAATTTTTTAATGAGTTCCTGATTTTTCGGTCACACTGACCCTTGACCTACATTTGGTATGCAACACATCGTTCCCCCCTAGGGCATCCACTCACCAAAAAAATAGAAATGTAGATAGAAAACTTTCAATGATCAATGATTTCCTGATTTTAGGCAACAGTGACCTTTGACCTCTGACCTCGACCTCAATTTTGGTACGCGACTAGCCTAGCGTATCCACTCACAAAAAATTGCAACTGTGGATAGAAAACATTCACAGATATAGACCGGACACGAACACTTCAGTGAATTCCTGTTTGTTTAGGCCAGTGACCTTTGACCTCTGAACTCGACCTTCATTTTGGTACGTGACAAATCGTCTCCCCATAAGGTATCCACTCACTAAAAATTGGAACTGTAGATAGAAAACTGTCCCAGATATAGACCGGACACGAGGGACGGGCAGACGGACAGACAGACAGACAGACGGACGGACGGAAACCGCCATCACATAATACGTCCGTCTTTTGGCGGGCGTATAAAAATCAGACGTAAATTTTGAAAAATCGAAATGAATCTAAGAGGATAACCAGAAAAGAGAGAAAATGCGAAAGTGAAATCTTGAAAATTAGAGAAATGCAGAAAATTAGAAAGATCAATGCATGGCCCTAACAAGCCACTGTAGTATCAGTTGGTTAAAAAATACCAAACTGCCCAGATTGAAGATAACTGTTGGAAATGCGCATCCTCGCACTGCCAGAGACATCATGCCATAACGGCATTGGATCAACATAAATGCAATCGTAGTATGTCATACATTATTCCAGAATCCGAAAAGTCATGCGACGTAGCTCATAACAACCAATGACAGCGCCGTTTGTTATCTCTGATCGGCAAACCTTACGTGCAGTTGCGCGGAGTTCAAGTGGTCACGTATTTGCCCTCCAAAGGGCTAGATAATACAACTTTGATTGAATATTTAGGAAGGGTTCCCTTTCAGCAACAGCGCCCATCGGAGAGCTAGAGTGGTGCATCCATGTAACCTCGGCGACAATGGAATCCGTGGCCGTTGACTTTAGAACAGATCGTGTGCTATATTTATCTATGACCCAATCACCTCCTCATAAAGTCATAGTCCGCGCACTTTGTTCGTCGGTAAACATGTCGTCTGTTTTACAGTCAAACGGAAATATTTCAAGACCAAAAGGAGAACAACAAGTCCTGGGCGATGTGATGATGTATCTCAAATACTCAATAAAGATCGAACTAAATGTCCAGTTTGTAATCTTTACTAGAACCTAGAAACAGCATGCGTTTCCAAGATAGTCGAATGCCGAATGCCCGGATGTGTGGGTCCACTATCAATCCATAACCGCATAGTGCGTTACATGAAATACGGCAAGGACTATTACCAAGCGAGTATCACAACAGGCGGGAACATTAAATTTGTATATGTGCTTGGTTTCAAAACATAACCATACTGTCCTAAAAAGAAAACGATTAAATCTGTCGGAAATTAATAGCCGCACTCCCGGGTGCGCATGCACAGTCGACCTACTATGCCCTCTTGCACATGACGGTGTCCAGGGGTCTCCGATAGACAAACCCATGTTGAACTCGGTGGAGAGCTCCACTTCCAGTTACGCATGCGTAGTTAACCCACAGTAAGAGTTAACCCACAGGCCTCTAATGTGATGAAACTCTTAACACCTCTCATTCTCGGTAGTGAGTAATCTCTTCCGTTTGCGCAGCAGTAGTCGACGCAAAATAGTTTCAGAGGTATACTTTGGTGAAATTCCGGAGTCTCCTACACCTGTCGTTCTCACTTCCGGTTACGCATACGCAATCGGCCCACAGAACACTATTGCCCATGAGTGGGTCCAGGCTTCTCCTTTGGTGAAACACCGGTTTTCTACTTGTGAATGCCCATGCGTAGTCAACTTACATTGCCTTATTGCGCATGACTGGTTCCATGCGTAATCCCGTAGTCCCCAACCCTGTCCTTTTCGATCGAGTTTCACTCCGGTGACGCATGCGCAGTCGGCTCACAATTAAATGCCATATTACGCTTGACTGGTTCCATTGATATCCTTCGCGGAAATCCCGATGTCTCTAACCCCTGCTGGACTGGACATTGACACACTTCATACTTATTTAGCATAATTACTGAATTATGATGTGTTAAATGAGCGAAGCAGAATTGTTTCTCGCTGAAAAAGGGAAAGTTAGCTATCAAAATGTCATCTTTCTGAGAGAGACTATGACATTTTCGGTTCGATTAAGCAAAATACTAACGAAACAAGCAGTGACTTCTGAAAAGGTTAAAAGTTGCTGCGGACGGAGACGATCTACATGACAACCTAATTAGGCGATTGATTTAGCTTGTGAACTATCATGAGGGGGAAAATGACAGTCCATGCAACCTGTGATAATTCTGAATAAAATTAATAGTTGAAATGATAAATAACAGATAGTCATCCTCGAATCACGTTTAATAAGCCTGCAAAGCAGGAGTTATGGCGAGCATTGATCATTGCTTATCATACAGATTGTAGGCCACAGGTTTCGCGCATGAAAGCAGTGATGATAAGTTTTAGGCCCTATTAATAACAAGAAAACTTATTGATGCAGATGCATCAATGCCGGCGGAAACGTTTGTAGCTTATAATCTGCGTATTACAAGCCGATTACGTGTGCAACTGGTGAATACAGGTCACGATGCACATTATGGTAAAAAAACACGTCGATTTGTTTGTTTTCCTTAAAGGTTTGACTAATGTAGTTCGCGCAAGAACCCATCTGGAAAGTGTGGGGTTAGCCGGAAGTTAAGTGCTTGCTGGCAAAATGCAAAATGCAAAATGTCAAACTAGGACTTTGAAAGTAATGTTCTCTGGTTGACGTATTAAGTCATCTCATATAGCCTGATGTAAGAGATCGCGCTGTGGCATTATACGGGACCCATCATCAAGCCACTATTTCTTTATTGATGTGTGTCATTGTGAATTAAGCCTAGATCGACTTTCTCTACACAACAATCCGATCCGCGTGTTTTACTGTTTCAAGTTTTTAGTAACTCGCAGTTCAATCTCAAACATTTTGCTGCAGACGTACACATGGTACAGGTGAATAACTTCATCATGTATGGTCATCGATTTGGTCTCTCAGCCATAATAAAATAGTACTAAAGAACATTTATTCGATGAATTCATTATAACAGAATTAATATTAATTTGTTAACCACGAACGGGTGATACAATCCTGTCGTTTTACGATCTAAAACTAGCTGGATCACTCAACGGCACGTCTGTGAAAGTATGGCTCGAGAAAACACCTGTTACTCGTCCAATATCAAGATGGCGGCTCCCATGTTTAGCGAATTCAGAAATCCGGCGGCATGGCCGCCGGAAATAAAACCTAGCACAGTAGTCTTTGAACTGTGTGCAAAACTGTCCAATCAATGACAAGCCTGCGGTTCATCGTCCGTGGTATATCAGCTATCCAATATCCTAACTTAAGTATACGAATACATGCATTTCATTGATACTGGTGATAGCTGAATCAATACATCCGTGGACAGTTTCAAAGAACGCCTGTGTGAGAACGGGTACACCAAGAGTTGTCGCCCATGCTTCACGAGTTCAACAGAAAATCTCCGTCGGCTCCAGTACAGGAAGTCAACATCTTTCGGCTGTAGATCCATTTATGCAACCCATCCGAACCAGCCAAGGAGAATAAAAGAGTGATAAAGACCTAAAGAATTATTTTGAAACGTTTGAAGAGCCAAAGCATCAGGGAAATTTATTTATTTTAGCATTTCATGCTGCCGCCTATACTTACAACATTACGTGAGCTAAAGTAACTCGTGGTGCGCATTGCACGATGGGAAGGAAACATGGCCGATTTCCAAACTGTCCAACGATGTATTGATTAATTTGCCGACGGTCAGTTATTGAGTGTATGAAGGGTAGATGGAAATAGTTTCCTTAGTATCGACGTAAGATGATTCGACAATTTGACGGGGCTACCGGAAAGGAAATCTACGAATTAATATCTTCGAAGGCAGGGTTGGTATGTGAGATTGGAGACATCGTATCAGATACATCAGTCACGTGCTCTCTCAACCACCTCGCTGGGGGTCTAATAACACCCCAGCCACCAGTCAGATTTTTGGACCGGATTCGGAGCCTTCGCGCACACCGCCGGAAGTGACGTCATATATAGTGAAATAGATGTTTGCCGAACATTTCGATTACTTTTCAAGTCTGCATAATACCTCTGTTGACCTAGCGTTAAAAAGAATTATCTGGAGATTAATTTCCCTGTTTATCTGGACAGAGCATATGAAAAGTAGTTCGCTCATGTGCAACAATGAAGGAGATGTTCGGCCGGATTCAAACTGACCCGTACGTATCTGGGTTTTCCCCTACACGTCATAGCAACGTAGTAGAGGTCAACTTCCGCGATTGGAGGCAGGGATGAGAAATGAGCCTGCGAAATGGAGCATGCGCTGTGGAGAGGTTGCTGCTCTCTGGATTAGGCTATTTTGAGCTCCTCGTATCAAGGCTCGTTCGTCGAACCGCACGTCCGTGAGTCAATGAGTTAAAAAGACATGAGTCGATGGCAGGAACCTGTCACAGAGGTTTAAGAATAAGAAACTTGGACTGTTTCAGATTCATTCTGTTATCTCGTGTAAAACAAGAGCCGTATGAGCTTCAATATACGCCCTGCACACTTCTGACTGCTGAAATCCAAACAGTGACTCATGCGAAATTTGTTTTATCTATCCATGATCCTTCATGAAATATCGTGATAACTGAATTTGACCTAGGAAAAATAGATCATGGTCTGTCAACTTATAGTCCATCACCAGCCGTATGAATTTCGAAAGACTAGATATAGGCCTAACCCTTTAAAATATCGCATTAACTAGAATTTGACTTTGATAAAATAGGTCAAGGTCGGACAACTTGAATAGCTTTCTAATCAAGCAGCAGTTGCATACATCGTACATAGTATGAATTTAGAGTCCAGATGTAATCTTTCAAAATATATGACCAATAATAGTACTTGACCTTGCAAAAAATAGGCCAAGGGCAGTCATTGTCAATGGGCTTCTGACCTATCACAAGTTGAATTTGTTCTATGAATTCGGAAAGCCTGACAGTAATCCTCCAAGATATATTGTGTTAACACGCAAGATGCGCGGACAGACGGACGCACCACGCAGACACATACCCATTTGCCAAAAACCTCAGAGGGGTAAAACTGAATAGAATTCTTCTTCCTCATCACACTTCACATCTCTGAATTGTACTTACAACATTAGCAGTTTTCAACGATTTTCTGATTTTCGACCAATGTGACCTTGACAAAATTGTGGCAAAATTATTTTGGTTTGAGGTGTCAGGTTTTTGCTATAAGAGAAAATCCCCACTGTAAATGCCCCAAAAATACCAAATCAGATCAGGGAGCACATTTTGATCAATCCTATATCCATTTTTATACAACGGAGTATCGCAATTTTTTCGAGGCTGTTATTTCAGTATGTAAACATCAAGAAAAATCTGATTTGGTAGGTTTTGGATTGAAAAAAAAATTCAGCTTGATTAACATTACACATAAGGCAGTTTTCCCCGTATTGTCGTCACATATTCTTTTAACCGATGGATAGACCGATAGAATTAACTGTCGCATTATACGACCTCTTCTTCGACGGGTGTATAAAAAGTAAGGCGCGGGTTGAAATTTGCATGCCTGTTTCCAACATTACAGAGCGAGTGTTTGTTGGGATAAAATATGCGCCTGCTCATCAGCCCAATGAGCAGGTTGAAAAAAGGACACGAATAGATTAGTCCAGCGCCAACATCTTTAATACAATTGCAATGATTATGCACCAGTTTTAAATATAGACAACTTTATCAGTACTTTAAGGTGGTTCATACCTCAACACTTTGTCCGGTGACCAACCATAATATTTTTGCTTTGGGTAGCTGGGGTGCTGATCAGTAGTAAAAGGTAAAAAAAATTGATGGTCTTCAATCTAGATTTTTCTGTACATAGACGCGAATATCATCGTGTCAGCCGTTTTCGCAAAAATCATGAAAAATCAGTTTTCTGCGCAACAACGCAAGGAAGTCAAAGCATACGGATATATATCCACAGGTATGGTTTATTTATATAGAGAAACTTTAACGGATCTCGAAAATGCCTTAAAGGTGAATATAAACACAAAAAATTTATATGAGTTATACATTTCATCGAACTGTATGACGTTGGAAATTGCATTTTCGGACTATGAAACCACCTCCAAAATCGAAAATCATCCGGTGACCTATACTGATATTTTAAACACTGTTTCTCCGCCGTGTGATCTTTTTATTAATCGAATAAAAAGTGGGGGTCTTCGAGCTACTATATAAAAAGCTTTGAGTGTTCCTATCCCCGTAGTTTTCTAATATTTGCGACGTCATTACCTCCCCTGATAACGTCTCTTATCAGAAAAGGAGATATATATGACGTTGGAAGAGTTATTAAAGGGGAAATAACCCCGAGTAATGATGTCGCCAATGTTGTTTGAGGCATGAACCACCTTAAAGGTTAACCATTTTTTCAATCATTGGGTTGCAAAATTGAGTATTCTTGAGGCATAAATATTTAATTGCTTTCATTCTGAAAAATATGCCGAAAAACAAATTCAGCGAAAAAATATTACTCTTTCGCTAAGTATATTCAGATGTTCATAACCCCAGAAATTGTCGGTTTTCCTGCAATTTGCTCGCCTCCGTGATGCATAAATGAAACCCCTATTTTCCCCTTCCTGACAAGCCACTCACGCTGAATTGCAGTAAGGAACAATAAACTGCATGGTGAAACGGTATATTAATGAGACTGCGGAGGTTATGAACTTCTGACTTGGTCCAATCGTATTATCATCACAGATAAAACATTTGGGAATATCTTGATTGTCTATACATGCAATTTGTAGGCCATGTACTATAATTGCTCACATAGTTACTAACACCGAGTTTTCTTGTTCGTTTAAGTTTTTCCCCTAATAACCTGCATTTGGATACTCACAGCGTGCAATACTTATTGCTGTAAATATTCATCTTGATACACAAGACGGCTTCTCCGTTGGCACTTTGAAGATCTATGAAGATTTAATTATTGCGCGAAGTACTTTACACAATAACATTTGGATTTCGATAGCTTCGGAAAATCTTATAGCAAATTGAATATACTAATCTGCGTTTTTAATGCGTTGGCCAAATTTTACAACCCCCACCTCAACCCCCCTGGAAGTCGAGTGGATGTAGAAAGCATTCAGCACCATCACCACGACAAACACATGGCTGTTAGCGATAAAAGTCTCATTTCCGCGAGGTTACGGAGTGAGGATAAGAAAAAGGCTGGAAACAGCATTCAGAGAGGCTTCCTGACTGAGAATTAATCTACCTCAAGTCTGACCTCCCCATCTTTGTTATCACTTGATATTTTAATTTCTTGACTCCTGGGACTGTCGGGATAAAATGCTCTAGGCCTAAGACAGCCCCCATATTTAAGGAAACTGAGTCAAAGTAAGCCCATATACAGAGGGGACCATTCTCAAAACACTGACTTGTGCCTTCTCCTCATTCCGTAACATGGCAGGAACTCTCTTAAAGTTCTTTAGTGAAATTCACTCAAATGTGATTTCCTCGGAAATTTATCACACTCAGACCAATTTGAGTAAATAAGTCAATCGATTGTTTGAAATCTATTCAAATTTTAGTTAAATCCATTGAAACTGAGTGAAATTCACTGGAGTTCGAGTGATTTATTGAGTTTGAGTAAGATAAATTTTCACTCTTTTATGTTTTGGAGAGCGGGACGAGATCCAACGACCTGTCATTAATCAAACCATCTAGTGGGCTTCTCCTTCTGCGGGTTCCTCGTCGTCGTCCTCGTCGAATTCCTCCTCTTCGGTCGTGGCGTCCTGGTACTGTTGGTACTCGGACACCAAGTCGTTCATGTTCGACTCCGCCTCGGTGAACTCCATCTCGTCCATCCCCTCGCCCGTGTACCAATGCAAGAACGCTTTACGGCGAAACATTGCCGTAAACTGTTCGGATATTCGCTTGAAGAGCTCCTGGATTGCGGTGTTGTTCCCGACGAAAGTGGCTGCCAACTTCAACCCTCTTGGTGGAATGTCGCACACGGCGGTCTTCACGTTATTCGGGATCCATTCTACGAAATAACTACTGTTTTTATTTTGGATGTTGAGCATTTGCTCGTCCACTTCTTTCATCGATAGCCGACCTCGAAACATGGCAGCTACTGTAAGGTATCTGCCGTGAAGCGGATCGCAGGCCGCCATCATGTTTCTGGAATCAAACATTTGTTGGGTCAACTCCGGGACCGTCAGCGCTCGGTACTGCATGCTTCCACGCGACGTCAAGGGAGCGAACCCCGTAATGAAGAAATGTAACCGAGGGAATGGCACCATGTTCACTGCCAACTTCCTCAAGTCTGCATTCAGTTGGCCGGGAAATCGAAGACAAGTGGTCACACCCGACATCGTTATAGAAACCAGATGATTCAAGTCCCCGTATGTAGGCGTGCTCAGCTTTAAGGTTCGGAAGCAGATGTCGTAAAGAGCCTCGTTATCGATGCAGAATGTCTCGTCTGTGTTCTCAACGAGCTGATGCACTGAGAGGACGGCATTGTAGGGTTCTACTACGGTGTCCGACACCTGCAAATACAGCAGTTAAACAGTTAAACGTTTAAATAGCATCAATTCAAATTCAACAAAATTCAGAAACATTACCCTGTATACCCCTGTTTGGACATTTTGTCTAAAGGTTATAATTAACTTCACGTGTCCATGGTTCTTTTTTGTTCATGCAGCAACGTACTGGTTATGCAAGGATGCGACTGACCTCGTTACATTGAAGGGAGATAACGCGGAACAGTAAATCCATAATGGGGTTCGCCAGCTCGAACTGACGCCAGGTGGCTACGTGTACCAAGAGGTAAATGACGCATGCGCATGTCGTTTTTCTTGACGTCACAAAGGCAACGTCACAATGTAACGACGTTGTAATTGTTCGTGTTATGACGCCACGTCTTCTTTACCTGTTGGAGCACTAGCGCCGCCTAGCGTGGCTGGCGATCCCCATTGGTATGTGGTGCCCTCTATTAGGTCTAAAGCAATGATCGCTGACTCTAGGGAATTTCATCTTCAGCGAAAAAGTTTCATTACTTACTCTTAAAATGAACTGGCGTGTCAGCTACATTGCAACCTCAGAATAAACTAGAATGATAGCAATGTGAACGTTCCCTTGAAGTTTACTCTCAATTTTGCCGCAATAGAAACTCAAAGATCAGAATACAATACGTTCGTTCATGGAACCTTTTTCACTATTGTCTTTTTTTCTGTTGTCTTTTGTTCCACCTTGAGAACTACAAGCTGAGATGGGAGCGTTGTCAATATAAAGGTTCCATTTCAAAAACAAGAATACAACCTCAGGGATCTTTGAACGATCGCACCGAAGAAAAAGACGGGAAAGATGTACTCGAAAATTATTCTGTGATATCTAAATCCTTCAAGACGCGGATTTGGATGAATTCTATATTGAACAAAGAATTGCATAGCTCAGTCAAGGTCACCTATTTGTTGACAACAGGGAATAAATTGTTAGTGAGTAACACGAATACCAACCCAATGTTTTTCGGTGTCACCCCTCTGTTCACAAACGATCATAGACCAGATAAAGTTAATGAGATATATACGGTATAAATTGTCCCTAAAACTTTCTTGACACAGTTTTTCGACAGAAAATGAACAGCCTACCCTCGTTATCTCTTAGTAGTAGTAAAAGTGAAAATCGTGTCGCGTTGACCTTTGAGCAGAGTTATCTCCCCCTAATATTATGCAAATTTCACAGGTGAACAAGACACGATTTCCACTAGTTTTCACTCCTTCTCTTACCTTTGGAGAGGGCATCACTGAGAAGCTGTTCATGATTCGGTCAGGGAATTCTTCTCGGATTTTACTGATAAGCAATGTCCCTAGCCCAGATCCGGTCCCGCCGCCTAAGGAATGTGTCAACTGGAATCCCTGAAGACAATCACATTTCTCGCTTTCTGTTCTAACAACATCGAGAACGGTGTCGACTAACTCCGCCCCTTCGGTGTAATGTCCTTTGGCCCAGTTGTTACCTGCCCCTGACTGACCGAAGACAAAGTTGTCCGGTCGAAAGAGGGCGCCAAATGGTCCCGATCTGACAGAATCCATGGTCCCGGGCTCCAGATCAACGAGTACAGCTCTTGGTACATATCGATTACCTTAAAACAAGTTAAATTCAATTATAGCAATTGGATATTCCCTTCAAATTAAATTTGTCCGTCATGCCTAAATTTTTGAACTGAATTCTGTATCTCAGACTGAGATCCAGATCATGGAGTTATGAAGATCCCATATTTCGACACCCCACTCCTATAACTACCTCCCATCCCGCCTTGCGAAACGATTTGCTCGGTACCTTGTCAGCTTGGGCGTCTGTAACCATTAAAGATATATATACATGTAGATACCAGGGAACTGTGTCTTAGGCTCGCCTCTGCCCAATGACTTTATACAGCAAAACATCGGTGCCCTTCCTAGGAAAAGCTCTAAAATGACTAAACTGGAACCAACTGCTCAAATCCGCTTTATCTAAGTACCGGTAAGCCCATACAGGTCAGAAACTACCACAGTGGGTGGCTTGCACATTAGAACAAGAAAATCAGTCGGAAGTGCTAGTACTGTCAGTTGATTGGTTTATTGAGCAAAAATCGCCCAACAGAAAGTGGAAATCACATAATCTGATTGGATAGTTCATATTGTGCGAGTCCCCCATCAGATGCTTCCTTAACACTTTTGGCAACTTATCAGTGGAAATATTTACGAGGAATGGCAAAACATGCGCTTCCAAATACATGTGTATAGGAGAGCTGTGACAACAACTACCCAGAGCTACATAGGCTAAGGTTATATATAATTCAATATCGAAGCCTGTCGATTTGAGTGCACAGATGAGAAAGGAAAGAGTCTCCCAATAAAAAAAATGTCCCTTTTCATATGTTTCTCTTTAGGAAAATATATCCCGCAGTTGCAAATCAGAAAATAATTGTCTCAACTATAGGCCATTGGATATAGGAACCGGACATTTTTTTCACTTACACTGGTGATTAACAAAATAGTTCACTACACCATTAGCCACAACCTTTCATATCAAACGATCATATCTGAGGTTGACAGTCACACATGGCGTTCGTTGATCATCATATACTGTATAAATTGTCATCCTGATGATGATCCTGATAAGTTATTTTCTGGTTGTCTTCTCAACGCTGTCCCCTTTATTAACGTTTCATTCGCTGATGCTACTAGCTGTACACGAGCCTTTTTCACAGGGACACCCAACACACTCAAACCTGCTCTCTTGGCTGATACGCATGCGCAAGCTGGCGTATTCTATCCTAGCCCACAGTCGCTCTCTTGTGTGTGGAGGCGAAATTCTGTCTACATCTAGCCCTGGACCAGCCTCTTCCATAGAGATTTGCGCTACGCTCCATCTACTCATGTAGGTGTCTCGCCATTTTTTGCCGGATTCTTGCAAAAACCAAGAACTGTTCTAACTGTTTTACTGATCGCAAAATATATATTTATCTTGAAATACAGTAAACAGTTATGCAATGTGTTTCAAAACGCCAGTGTCACACAGATTGAAGGCAACTTTTTGGCAAATTACCCTAGGAACTAAATGCTGCGGAAATATATATCGGTGAGTCGCGACTGATATCAATTCGCCCAGTTAGACGGTCGCCATGTTCGTTTACTGTAGCAAGAGATGACCTCGGGTCAACGCCGGCACAGTCCGTGGTCCGTGAGACCATGAGAGCTCTGAATGGAGAGGCGCGAAGCAGAACGTAAAGAATACCTGGTAGAGCTTGGCACAGAACAGCCTCTTCACTCGAGATGACGTCATGAATGTGTAAAACTCCAGTCCGTTATTTCTTTTTTTTTTTTTTTTTTTTTTTAAATTTTCGTTTTCGAAGTACATCTATTTGAGTGCAATAGCTGTAAATTTAATTCACGATATTCTTGAAAAAGACAGCAGAGTGGCTCGCGATCGTAGATCATTGGAAAGTACCGCGCGAACAGGGAAGCTTCTTGGGAGTTATCGGGTCATAGATAAACAAACGCATGTGCTCATAACAAGGTCAACCTCGATGAAAACGTACGGTGATTGTAATCACTGTGGGCAGTTAGACCTCACTCAAATAACCGCAGGCTCCATGTTGTGTACATTTGGGTCACTACGCATGCGCACTAAGACGGAAATACACAACATGGCGTCTGCGGTTGAATGGAGAGGTAGGGGTCGCTCGTGTACGGCTAATCATCAGCGTTTGAATCGTTAAAAAAGCAACAAGCGTAGAAGAGAAGTAATTAGCTTTTACAAAATAACCGGTAAGAAGCATCATCAAGACGACCATTTATACGACGCAGATTGTACAAGACAACGAACGGCATGTGTGAATATCATCCTCAGGTATATTATCGGTAACAACTGCTGTGGCTACTACTCCATGTTTTAAATAGTGATACCTGTGGCTTCGTTATAGTAAACGTCCATTCGCTCGAGTTGTAGAGGCGAGTCTCCATGGTAAGCGCCGGTGGGATCCAGGCCGTGCTCGTCAGAGATGACTTCCCAGAACTGTAAACAGAAAGCAAAAATTTTGATCAAATGACCGGACACTAGCTACGGAATGTAGCTATAGCTTCGAAACAAAGTTGGTTTGCCAAGAGAGTAGGGTCATTCCATGAAATAGGGTCACCTTTAAGCACTCAAACTTAAAACCAGTGAATTTTCTAAAATATTACACTGATTTTAAAAACATTTATTCCTATATTTAATGCCAGATACAAGTAGATATACATAAGATAACATCTTAACTTATATGTACGGCCATTACTTTGGAGGACCATCGGTGTCCGCATATGAGGACACCCATGGACCCCAAAAATGTGACATTGCAAACATTGATGCTTTTGTTTGCACTGTGTGCATGAATTGCTAATAAATTTGACCAATAAAACAACTTAAAGTATCGATCTGGCTCATGTCTTTCAGTTTATTTTAGTTTATTTCATATCAGTCACCCGTAAATGCAGATTCTGGATGCATGAAACCCTCAAA
>JAVTVY010041052.1:0-18963 GCA_036873755.1 Hanleya hanleyi
TACCTATACTATATATTATGATATAGAGAGGGCAGTACGTGAACTTACCTATACTATATATTATGATATAGAGAGCAGTACGTGAACTTATCTATACTATATATTATGATATAGAGAGAGTAGTACGTGAACTTACCTATACTATATATTATGATATACAGAGACCAGTAAGTGAACTTACCTACGCTATATATTATGATATAGAAAGTCTTCTTATTCATAAAATGAGAGAGGGCAGTACGTGAACTTACCTATACTATATATTATGATATAGAGAGACCAGTATGTCAACTTACCTACGCTATATATTATGATATAGAGAGGGCAGTACGTGAACCTACCTATACTATATATTATGATATAGAGAGGGCAGTACGTGAACTTACCTATACTATATATTATGATATAGAGAGGGCAGTACGTGAACCTACCTATACTATATATATTATGATATAGAGAGGGCAGTACGTGAACCTACCTATACTATATATTATAATATAGAGAGGGCAGTACGTGAACCTACCTATACTATATATTATGATATAGAGAGGTGAGTAAGTGAACTTACCTATACTATATATTATGATATAGAGAGGGCAGTACGTGAACTTACCTATACTATATATTATGATATAGAGAGGGCAGTACGTGAACTTACCTATACTACATATTATGATATAGAGAGGGCAGTACGTGAACCTACCTGTACTATATATTATGATATAGAGAGGGCAGTCCGTGAACCTACCTATACTATATATTATGATATAGAGAGGTCAGTAAGTGAACTTACCTATACTATATGTTATGATATAGAGAGGGCAGTACGTGAACCTACCTATACTATATATTATGATATAGAGAGGGCAGTACGTGAACCTACCTATACTATATGTTATGATATAGAGAGGGCAGTACGTGAACCTACCTATACTATATATTATGATATAGAGAGGTCAGTAAGTGAACTTACCTATACTATATGTTATGATATAGAGAGGGCAGTACGTGAACCTACCTATACTATATATTATGATATAGAGAGGGCAGTACGTGAACCTACCTATACTATATGTTATGATATAGAGAGGGCAGTACGTGAACCTACCTATACTATATATTATGATATAGAGAGGTGAGTAAGTGAACTTACCTATACTATATATTATGATATAAGTGAACTTACCTATACTATATATTATGATATAGAGAGGGCAGTACGTGAACTTACCTATACTATATATTATGATATAGAGAGAGCAGTACGTGAACTTACCTATACTATACATTATGATATATTTTTAATAATAATAAAAATAAAATAATAAAATAAAATAAAAAACGTAAGCAACTGTACCGTACTTAAAATTGTGTCCATTTCTCTGTGCTTCCGGCACGGGCATATCCAAAGATTATATAAGAATAAATCAGCAATAGTTCAGGGAGATCTGTATTAATAAAAAGCTTGACAGCTGTAACTCAATTATAAGCTGGAACTTCTTGACGAAAATTACCTCGTCTTCAATATGCTAATAGATAAGCCCATATATATGACCCACAAACAGTTTAACGTTTTTCCATGAAATTCCGAAGACATCTAAACTGGCGGCCATCTTTTTGAAAGCCATTTTTCACCTGGCTTTTGACCCGATTTAAAAAAAAATTGTCGATATTTTCCCTGGTAAATTCATTGATATGATAGAGAGAATATGCGAAAAAGTCAGAAAGTTTAAGCTCTCATCTTTCCGGTGCCGAGGGTGAATTGTTCGGTTATGTCATTCCCTCCCACTGTTGCCTGGCCTGTGGGATATTGGATGGTCGATGTCTACGTACATGTATACATTTTTTCAATAAATTATGAAAATTAATGAATATATATCTTATATATATTTTTTTAATCAAATTGTTTTCTTTTTTTTCTGGGTGTATTCCTCTTTCATCTTCGGCTCAATTCATTCCCTAAAATATCAAATCGAATTACTACAGTTTTTAATTATCCTACCCTGTCCTCTATGACATAGAATTTTATTATGACATAGAATTTTATTCCATGTCATAGAGGACAGGGTATGATAGATAATTAAAAACTGTAGTAATTCGATTTGATATTTTAGGGAATGACTTTTATTGAGACAAAGATGAAAGAGAAATACACCCAGAAAAAAAAAGATTAAAAAAAAAATGATTAAAAAAAAATTATATATATATATATATTCATTAATTTTCATAATTTATTGACAAAATTTATACGTATACATCGACCAGCCAATATCCCATAGTCCAGGCAACTGTGTTCCCTCCCGAATGCCAGATTAGGTTATTAAAGAAAGGTGGGGTAATAGTAATCAGCATATAATAATAGTATCAGTTCGTGTATGTCGAGCAGAAAGGTCGTAAACTATTTCTATGAATATAAAATCCCCGTTATCACACCATAAAAACCCATGATAATGCATAGAATAGAATGGGATCAGGTTTTATCCGAAGAGGTGAAACAACAATGCAAAAACTGAAATGTTTCCCCAAGATTTACAGAGCGCTGGTGAGTGGTTCTGAGAGGTACACTTTAGAGAATAACTAGTTGCAGTCGAGTGTACTGCCCTAAAGATGAGTGGTTCTGATGGGTACACTTTAGAGAATAACTACTTGCAACCGAGTGTTGCAACCGAGTGTACTGTCCTAAAGGTACGAGTTCAAGGCAAAAACTAATGGATAAACGCGAAAGGTGAGTTCCAAGTTCACCAGTCGGAATTTATCATATACGGGAAAAGGAAGAGAGATCAGAACAGAAAGCTGCCTCCCACATTTTTTTGCTGTAAGTATGACATTTTTGTGCGTTTACTGGTGTAAAAATAAAATTAATTAGTTAATCGATACTACAATGCGTTGATCTGCGTGAATAAATAGTCACGATCCGAATATCACTGATAGTTTTGACCGCCACAAGGTCATCAAGGTCTTCCACTGCACGAACACAGCAAGGCCCTTGCAGACTGATGAATTATTATCATCAAAATTGGAAAAATAAAGAAATAAAACCAGGTATCAAGGATATCTTGAGGGGTCATTCACTTTCATATGAAAAGGGCACATCAGGGGGTTCGTTTCTGAAAGAGAAACGGACACATGTTTGTTTAGTTCCGTCTGCAAAGGGGATAAAGGAGATTTGTAAAGGGCACCCAAACCCATTAACACCCCCCCCCCGCCATGCACCCTTGGCTACGGTACTGTACAGGCCTGAAAACACCAGCTTTATGCCTATACCCTATTGTCTCGGACAGCCCTGTCTCACAGCTGGTTGTTCCCGCCTGCAACATTGGGAAATACAGATAAATTGCCGTAAATAAAAAAGTATGTACAATGTGTTGACTAGTTAAGAAAACGACAATTGTCTCTAACTTCTGTGGGCAACAAGAAGCCTGATCGAGATTACTATTTAGTCTGAAAATATACTATCGCACAGTCTAAACAATTCCATTGATGCATTTAAACAACTGTACACATAGTCCTACATTTATTGAAGCATGTGATATTTGATCAGTTGCAGGCCAAAATCAATTGTATTACAATGTATTCATTTTATATGCCAGTCTAGTACTGTGAATATATTCATTGAACATTTGGATATGGTACCGGTACCCATAAAGTGCCACAGAAATGTACCGTGTGGAAATTCAAACAACAAGTGGCTGAAGATCCAGATATAGGCCTAAGCCTATATACAGACCTCAAAGATTCAGTATTCTCAGAACTAGATAAAGAACAAGCATCTTTTTACATCAGTAAATAGAAAAGTAGAAATGATATAAATAAAATTGTTGCATGGTAGATCTGGATTATTGAAGATAATTTTGAGTCTCTTGCCATTGAAAATATTTGACAGGGTGCCAAACTCGAAATTAAGTGAACATGGATAAGCAGACCTGTGTATGCTAAATGCAGTCAGTGGTGGTCTGAATATCACCAAGGTCGATAATACAAAAGCCGCTATGCTATTGTATTTATCATTTTTCTGGAGAGCGATAATTGTCCTTTCTAAGGGAGCTTCTTGAAATTAGGGCATACCAGGAACTGGCATATAAGGCATTCCAAACAGTGTGACATGGTGCGCCGAGTTGGAACTCTTTAGAACTCCCTAGCATCCATTTTAGAACTCACCAAAGAAAAGATGGCATGGCTTGCCATACAATAGCACAGAGGGAATGGCAGGGAATGGCATATGTCATCCCAATTTGAACTCCTATTCATGCTGACTAAAACACTACACTGGGCATACATGTAGTGTATCCCATTTCGATATTAAACCGGCATATATGCCATTCCTTTCAAGGAACTCATGCCCCAATTTCAAGAAGCTCCCTAATGACATGCATGGTTAGCTAGTCTGAACCACGATATTTCTTCAATGTGGAAAATGAGGATGATTGTTTAAATTTTCTGAAACCAGAATTCCTTACAAGTGCCCTATTCTCAGATATTATGATCATCGGAGGATGCCTAGTTCACAAAACATACTGAATTTCAGAAATATTTTACACTCAGAAATTAATTTAATAAGAAAAATGTTAACTAGACCATGTTGTAGCATTAAAATCTTTACAGATAAAGTACCAGTACATGTAAGATATACCAAATTATCTTACAAAATTATTTCCTGAAGGATCATAACTTTATTATTTCCACGTATATACCACACATGAATCTGGCAACTGTGATGACCAGAACTTTATGGAAGGTAGCTTGAGAGACCTGCTTTTCAAAGCGAGTTTAATGGTAGAATTATATCAATAAATGGACTACAAACTTCCCAAATTTGAACCACTCCAGCATCGGAACAGCCAAGAGATTTTATCATTCATTTATTCTCTGTACAAATTCAAGCCAGTCAGAATTATCTCAACTTGTGACATATTCCTTCATTTGATCCTGTGAAATTACAATTCATAATGTGATATTCATACTGATAATGACCCTGGATCATACACCTTATTATATACAAAAAATGTCATCTCTCCATGAAATGAATGTGATTATTGCTAAAAGTCCCAACTCCAGTGCGCATGCTATGTTCGAGACACTGACAATCTTTAAATAGCAGTACACAGGGTCTACATTCTCTCCGGCATATTTGTCAAACTTGCGAGCTGTAGTAGTGTTGATCACTCTCTTTCATTTTGTATTGTATGAGTGATTCATTCTTTTCAGTATTACTCTCCAATACATTTTTAGTTACTATGAGAGTGATCAGTAATTACTCTCAGACTCCTGAGGAAAATTAAGGTGAGTGATGGAGAGGGAGAGTGATCACTGATGTCCTTAATAATGAGAAACTGGATATATAACAAGTCCCCATTTGTGAGTCAATTAAGGATGTCCGCAGGTGATTTTTGGCTTTGGCAGCCATTTTGCCAATTCTTTCTATTGGGTTATCTCCCTTTCCTAGGTTAAGAGATAGGAATTTTCTTTAAAAGCCTTCTAGCTGAGAATTTTGCAGAGCAGCATCCATCCAATTTGATATATTTTGATAGACATTGTGATTATCTGCAAACAGAATTTAAGAAAAAGTTAATACTATGAATTGTTCATATATGCTTCAATACTAGGGCTTTTCCCTATGTTTTCTGGGTTATCAAATGGAGCATGGATCAGTCCACTTAATGTTGCCTACAATGTACAGCTAAAAAATGTACACCAACCTATATTATTTTCTTTGTTTTGCCTCATATTACACAATTATGAATGCAACAAAACACAGTATTAAAAAAGTTAATTACTTTGATTTACCAGCAGCGACATTCAGACAAGTGTACTGTTCATGTGGGGTACCCAGGACTACATGTCAGGGTTCGTTTTTCGACGGGAATCCGGAAATCCGCTTCTCTTATTATTCCCATAAATTCGTCAATACGCGAATCCAAGTGGATTCCCGTAACATCAAGTCAAATTAAAAATAATTGTATACTTTTAATCCTCTTGAAAATGACACAAACTTTATTATCTTAACGATCAGCGAAACAGGAAGTCCAAAACTCACTCCAAGCGCTCTATCCACCAAATTATCTGACTATTTGCATATACGGCAACGGAATTAAGCCTGCCATGAAGTAATACACTAAAGAGGGACAATTCTTCCATAACTGCATTACCGGTTAACAAAGAATATTGGCAGTTCGTTGCAAATTACTGATGCCGTCACTGTTCATATCAATCAAAATAATCACAAGATCTCTTCCCATGTGTGTATATGAATTCTGTCTGTTCGTCTTCAATAATTCTGAAAGTCACGATGAGCGCGGAGAAGGACTCACTTTCTGATTGGATTCCCATGGATTCCCGTGTGACTAAATTACGGGAATCCATTTGGATTCTGGTTAAATTTGACGAAAAACGAGCCCTGCATGTACTGTATTATATAGTGACAGCCCAAATGGGGGTACATTGGGTAGCTTCCAGTCTTGTGAAGTGCACTGTTCAAGTATAAAATGGTGCAAAGAAAAACAATATACATGTACAACATGGCTGATGAAGATAGAAATTTGTTCAAAAATAAACAGTGATGGGTAAATGGTGAGTTATTGATCAATGCTGTTCCACTTTGTATATGAAATTATTAACAACTTAGTTTTGGGAAAGTTCTTTTATCTTTTAGGTTGACCATCATCTGACAACATTCTAAACATACACTTTTCATGGAGAGAGCATGACCAATCTTCCAACAGTCAAGTCAAGTGGTCAGTCAGGGATACTGGGTCAATCTGTAGGTTATTAGGCTATCTATGCTGACCAGATCCGACCTTGTTTGCACCCTGGTTTGTCATTAGATGCAAGACAAAATCTATGGTTGGCCATCCCTGCCATAATTTGTCATTTTATACCATGGTATAGAATAATATATATACCATAATTTGTCATTTTATACCATGGTATAGAATAATATATATACCATGGTACAAAATAATTATAGGATGCCTGTAAATATTTTATACCATGTGGTATAAAATGACGACTTGTGGCAGGGATGGCCGACCATAAAAATCATGCGGTGCCAGTCTACAGCAACATGCATGCACAGGGAATTGGTGCAGGAAACGTCGTCAAAAATGGCATTGGTATCCAAAATATAAAAATATACATAAATTTCGAACAGCAACATAATTTCAGGCAACACCAGATTCGGACAAATCATGCACTTATTCCCTGTGCATGTACATGTATGTGTTGTTCCTGATTTATAGTGTAGCCTATATAAGCTTAGATCTGAAGAAGATTATGCCAGTGCAGTCAAAGATTTTGTCTATGAAGGTAAAATCTCAATCCATTGGTAGCCTGCCTATACCATGAAGCCTACTACATGTAGTGCAGATGCACATGGTCATTGACCAAAGTTTTATTGAACATGATTAACCTTGACCCATTTTCAAGGTCAAACTTATGATAATGCTATATGTTGGGCTATGTTTTCTGTGTGTTTCAAAATATAGCAAGGCATTACTTTGTGATTGATAAAAATTTGTTTCAAAATTCACATAGCACTCCTGAAGGAAAGTCTGACAGCTCACTTCACACTAATTATCTCCCTTGGAATTATGACACCATTTCTGTTGACGTTTGTGCAGTGCTGTGTTTGGCTAGGCCAAACACAATTCATGCTACGTGAGGGAGCTTCTTGAAATTAGAGCAAACGAGGAAATGGCATAAGGCATCCCAAATGATGTGGCATGGTGTACCGAGTTCCATCCCCTGGCATCCATTTTCGAACTCTCCGAAGAAGGGATGGCTTATTGCTTGCCATACAATATAGCACAGAGAGACAATTCCAATTGGAACTCCTATCCATGCTAATCAGAACACTACACTGGGCATAGCATATCCCATTTGAATATTACCGGCATATGCCATTCCTTTCAAGGAACTCGTGCCCTAATTTCAAGAAGTTCCCTTATCATTTAATAGGCACCATCACCGATTAAAGCACAATGTCATCCCAAACAGTGCAAAATCAGTGGGCAATGAGCAAGGCGGGTTTTCATATTGATGCGGATTGCAAATTCCAACAGCAATTTTCTTTCCTAAATATGGTGGAAAACATTTCCCCAAAGGTGAAACTAACTATTCCACATTAGTTTCTCTCATCGATACTGTGGAGTGAAAATATATCCAGAAAAATGAAAAAAACAACTTTTTGCAGTTCTTCTTTCAAAGTGCCTATAGATCAACATAGGTTTTCCACAATTGTGAGCTTACGGTTTATTTCCATGCTAGACTTGACAGTTTGATATTTGGTGTGAAATCAATCCGTAACCAATATATGTTGCACTGAATACACTGCCTCCATGTATGTAGTTCACATATATCATCTCCATGTACATGTATGTTGTCGACATGCTCAAACCAGCACACTGGAAGGCAATGACCGATCTCCACTAGCTGTTACAGATCCCCCTTCTGAGGTATTGAGATTTCTTTTTTTGAGACTCAATAAATTCAGTTCTGGGGTGAAAAACAAGCTGAAGTAGTGTGATCACACTCCTAAAATATCTTCATGTACATGAGTTCATTATATTACACTGACTTGTGAGAGCTCCAGCCGGCACCCGCTATTTTGAAAAGATGAATGTGTCCACAGGAACACATATGCCCCGACCTATGCATCCATGTTATGCTGGATGAACGGGATCGTATTTTATGGTCATCAACTCACGAATAGTTTACCGTCTTTGTAATCACATGCATGAACTGTCGAGATCAATAGAGCATCATGCCTCAAAATACGATTTTTATCCCTCGAGGCAAAATTGCCCAAAGGGTATTATCGTTGTCTGTCTGTCTGTTCATTCATCTGTCCATCTTCCTTGTGGACATACAAGGATGAACAAACATTCCTGTGAACCAGCCCACACAATTTGGAAAACTAACCTCGGCAAAAATAATGTGTTTAAAATAATTTCTTTTTATCCCCATGTTTAATAACATTGCTGAGGTGAACTGCTTATGCCACGCAGCATTTACCTCAGCAATTGCTGATTGCCGAGGTGAATTGTGTGGGCTGTGAATGGCTGAGATCAATAAAGGATATACATCAAAATATGATTTTACTGTTACCCCAAAAATCAATAGACATCTTCAGATCAACACAGACAACCCACCTGTGAACTTTCAAGAATATCAGTGGGCCATAACAAAAGATATCATCCGGACCAGCTTAGAGTCACAGAAGGACAGACAAGGCAAAAACATTTGCCACTTTGACTAAAAGTCGGCATGCCATAAAAAACGCTTTGTGATTTGACCCAGTATAGAATTTTCTGTCTCCCTGGTATCCCTTCAGGCAGTATTAGGAATTAAAGTTATGCATGCAGATGGATAGACTTGAGACTTTTATTTCAGCACAGCACCTGTGGGGATAGCATCTCTGTGTTAGGATCTCACATTCAGGCAATGTTTCAGAAGATAAATGTATTGATTTGCCATTGGGCCTGAAATGCGTCGTCAAGTTGAGTCCTTTGACGATGTGAAACACAAGTATTATTGATATCACCATGGTTATCTGACAGTGAAATATTTATGATTACTGTCGGAAATAGCTGCTGACAAGCAGGCCTGTATGTAAATGTCTTGTTATGTATAATTCAGTAAGCTTAGACATAAGCTCATCCCTGTGGCAGTAGTATGGAGTAGTATGTAATCTTATTTGACAAGGATGAATAACATTCTATATATTATAGATGTACTTGTCTTACCTTCTTCTCACAATTTAATAATGTCAGAATCCTTAAAACAAGGATATATGCCAGTTCAGGGTTATATAGTTGTCGGAAGGAATGGTTGTCTGGTAAGTGAAGCTTACAGCTCAGCACTGGGTGTCCGGGCATTTCAGCACGTACACGACATTTCAACACATACACGACATTTCGGCAACTTTATTTCACAGACCTGAATATGATAAAAATATCAGGATTTTTACTTTTTTCGCTAACATATAGACAGGCTGCACAACAACCAAGATATCAAATTTGTAGTGATTGTACTCAAATTCTGTCAAAATTAGTCGAAACATTAGAAAGACAAATGCATATGCATGTTTTACATGATATAATTTAGAACTACATGTACTACATCTAATGAACATGTTTTACAGCCCAGATATTAAAGTATATATATTCATTACGGATTTTACAAAAAAATTGAAACTTTAATCTCACTGACTATGATGTATCTGCATGTATCTGCATCTGTTTGATGTTGAATTTGCTAAAATATCTACAATATATGTCTGTAAAATCTTCCATACATTTCTGTACATCTCAAAACAAGTAATATAGTTTTTTGCCCATTTTTAAATCTGACTGCAGATGTGAAAAACAAAAGTTGCCAAATTTTGCATGCTGAAATGTCATACCCTCCACTTTGTGCCGAAATGTCGTGTGCCGGAATAGTAGTGAAGAGTGAAATTTTATCATCAGCACATTGATACATGTAATTACGTACCAGTAGTTTGGGGAGTTTAATTCTGTGTGGAGAAAATTATTTTATGTTTTACTGGTACATCCCTTTAACATCCCCATCTTACACGGAAAAATGAACCCTTTCCTGCTTCTCTATATGTATTATCTTCATAATTTAACAAGGACAATGAAACAATATCATCAACGGGATCGGTGATTTTTTGTTCAAATTATGACTGCTTAGTTTGTTGTTGAGCGGGAGAGCAGTGCAAGGTTACCTACTTTCACAAATGAAAACAAATGCTGATGGGATGAGGAACTGGCACAAAGCCATATTCATGGTCATGAGTTTATCTATATGTCAACTAGACTTTGTCTGCTTCAACACTTGATTAGACAGATTAAATTCCCTTCATGGTGCACATGCATATTATGATCTGTACCTTCTCTTTTATTAGTTGACCTGTTAGTTGGACAGGTGTTTGTAAGTTGCTGTATTGATATGAGATCTCTAACAGGCCAGCTGCTTTTGTTGCCCAGCATCAATGACACAGGCTAACAGCTGAGCACAAATTGCCAGCCAGGAACAGCTAGTGGAAGTTTTACATATGATTGGGGTTTTTTTTAGGCCTAACTTAAGCAGCAAGCATATCTGGGTGTAAATATTGAATTATATTTCGTTGGTTTGGAATATGCTATTATGTAGTGCCTCGAGTCACGTATGTCCTTTTGTTTCAGTGCCAAACAATTAACTAAGGTCAATGTACTGTTATCCAAACTCTGTCTGTCAATTTACATGTCAAGAGTTGAGGTCATATATCTAGGTAGGTGAAAACTCGGTATGTTATTAACAGTTCGTGTTACTTTGTTATAGAGCAACCATTCCTCAAAGTCAGCTCTCCGTCCATCTCACTGAGTTTGTGTGCTGATTGTACGACAAGAGAGAATGACCGAAAAGAACCGCAATGAGGCAGTTGTTGATGGATTACGGCAGAACATCCGACGACTAGAGGAGGCCATTGATGATGTGAACAGAGTCCGTAAAGATCTCTTCCAAAACGCACACCAGGTTAGACAACTTTTCTTATTTTTTATACGCCGTATTATGTGATGGCGGTTTCCGTCTGTCTGTCCGTCTGTCCGTCTATATCTGGGACAGTTTTCTATCTACAGTTCTAATTCTTGGTGAGTGGATACCCTACGGGGAGATGATGTGTCGCGTAGCAAAATGAAGGTCAAGGTCAGAGGTCAAAGGTCACTGGCCTAAAAAACAGGAAATCACTGAAGTGTTCGTGTCCGGTCTATATCTGTGAACGTTTTCTATCAACAGTTGCAATTTTTGTGAGTGGATACGCTAGGTGGAGACGATGTGTCGCATACCAAAATTGAGGTCAAGGTCAGAGGTAAAAGGTCACTTGCCTAAAATCAGGAAATCATTGATCATTGACAGTTTTCTATCTACAGTTCTAATTTTTGGTGAGTGGATGCCCTAGGGGGAACGATGTGTTGCATACAAAATGTAGGTCGAGGTCAGAGGTTAAAGGTCAGTGTCACGGAAAAATCAGGAAATCATTAAAAATTTCTAATTTTTTGTGAGTGGATTCAATAGGGAGAAACGAGGTGTCGCATACCAAAATATAGGTCAAGGTCGAAGGTCAAAGGTCACTGACCCAAAAATCAGGAAATTATTAAAAATAACATTTCTTTGTTAATGTATGAGTAGATACATTAGGGGGACTCAATATTTCACATATCAAAATGTAGGTCAAGGTCAAAGGTCAAGGTCTCTGTGACCCCAAAATCATGAAATTGTTAAAAAATCATGATTTTTTGAGTCCATTGAGAAATTACAGGTAGCCGTTTTGTCATGTACCAAAATTTAGATCCAGGTCAATAGTCAAGATTACTGTGACACCAAAATCAAGGTCAAAGGTCAGTGTGACCTAAAAATCAGAAAATCATTAAAAATTACTAATATTTGGTGAGTGGATTCAAGGTCACTGTGACTCCAGAATCAAGAAATCTTTGAAAATTACTTTGTTTTGTGTCCGTAGATTCATTAGGGGGACATGATGTGTCACATATCAAAATGTAGGTCAAGGTCAAAGGTCAAGGTCTCTGTGACCCCAAAATCATGAAATTGTTAAAAAATCATGATTGTTTGAGTCCATTGAGAAATTACGGGTAGCCGTTTTGTCATGTACCAAAATTTAGATCCAGGTCAATAGTCAAGATTACTGTGACACCAAAATCAAGGCCAAAGGTCAGTGTGACCTAAAAATCAGGAAATCATTAAAAATTACTAATATTTGGTGAGTGGATTCAAGGTCACTGTGACTCCAGAATCAAGAAATCTTTGAAAATTACTTTGTTTTGTGTCCGTAGATTCATTAGGGGGACATGATGTGTCACATACCAAAATGTAGGTCAAGGCCGAACATCAAGATCACTGTGACCCCCAAAATCATGAATTTTGTGTCCATTGATACATTGACGGAAGATGTGTCATGTACCAAAATTTAGGTCAAGTTCAAAGGTCAAGGTAACTGTGACCCCAAAATCAGGACATCACATTTTCATATGCCTGTCGAAGACGAGGTCATGTAATGCGATGTTGCGTTCTGTCCATTCATCCATTAACATTTGTTGTCCATGCGATATCTCTTAGTTTCAAGGTATGGAATGGTACCAAACTTTGAGTATACCTTACTCGCATGGCAAAGAGGAGCCATACATTTTGAGATCAATTTGTCCAAGGTCAAGGCCACAGTCCTTCAAAACTGAATCAAGTTTAACTGACCATATGTGTTAGGTTGGAATATTCAGTATGCTCTCCCCTACATGTATATGGCATTCATCCTGTGGAGTTGTCTCCCACATTTGAAACAGCTACATTTTAGTTAAACTGTTGTGAAATAAAAACCATACATTTTGTAATTTAACGGGGAGAGGGGTCCTTTATGATCTTCATACCTCTTTATTAACTCAAGAACAAAGGTTTACTTCATCACTTTCTTCTTCCTTCATGAAAAATTATCTCGTCTGAAAGGAATCCATTTGCAGGAAAACTACTATTTTCTTGTGTTTGACTATTGTCGATTTCAGTGTGGGATATGTGAGCTCTCGGCTCTTGCTTCAAGGTCAATTAGTTATCAAGAGTTAAGCTCGTTTTAGTTTTTCATTCAATATAAGATGTTATATATGTTACATTCTCAGAAGCACAAAATTGTAGGCTAGCAAAATCAAGGCTATCAAACAACCTTGAAATTTGGACCAATGTAATTCCAGATACACGGGCGTATCTTGTTTTTTTCATATCCTTTCACATCGTGCAACTACACCCCAGAATTAATATTGCAGAATGTTTTTTTTAGAGAATTCAAGTATCGATTCCTGACGCTGTCATAAGTGTAGCATGGATATTATTAGGGATGTGGATAAAATTGCCTGTGCAATGGAATGGATGGATGGATGTACTTGGGCACTCCATCGCACTACAATGGGCACTGGTCATGCGAACACACTGTGCAACCCATTGTCCCCTTTCCTATGCTTCAAAATCATGGCAAACAAAACTCTACTACTGCATCTGGCAGTTTGTGTGTTCGCCTGGGAGTTCATTTTTCTTGTCCGTGTGAGATTTACAATTCCAGGTTCCGAATCATGACATTGGTACGAAACTTTGGATATATATCTAATACCCACTTTGCATTAGAGGAACTGTATTCATTTTGGAGTGAAAAGGCTGAAATTCTAGTTGATTATACATGACATTATAATGTGAACGATATTTAGTCCTTAACTTTTCAACAAATTGAGCGATTGCACTCAAATTTCACGGTGACACGGTGGGGCCACGGTGACAGAGATGTCATGTATCAGACTTAACATCAGTATATCAAAGGTCACTGTGCATATGAGCTGACGGTTCTGCCACCTGCCTCCCGACATTCGATATTTAGTCTTTAACTTTTAAACAAATTTACCATTTCCTCTCAAATTTCACCAGGATAAATATGGAGTCAGGGTGACGGGTCCAGGACAGGATCCAAAAGTGGACACGAGCCCACAACTATATATTTTGATCAGACAAATACACATAAAGGAAAATTTTAACAAATGTGGCACAAACAATTTGGCACGGAACAGGAAAAACTTTTTTTCCCCAGAATTAGAAAACTTAGAAAAAGGAAAAAATGTGCCGACAACTTTATCATTGAGATATTTTGGGATGTGAAAAATTCTAATTACGTATGATATATAGCTGAAGAAACTGATCGGGGCAAAAGCTAACCATTTGTCGCATCTGGATATATGGTGTAATACGTCGTCAAATGCAAGAACACCAACCCTGTGAGGGCTCGTTTTTCGACGGGAATCCGGGAATCCGATTCTCTTATTATTCCCGTAAATTCGCCATACGCGAATCCAAGTGGATTCCCGTAACATCAAGTCAAATTAAGAATAATTGTATACTTTTAATCCTCTTGAAAATGACGATCGGCGAAACAGGAAGTCCAAAACTAGGAAGGAAAAAAAACTAGGTAGGAAATAATTCTACCTAGGCGATGATCTTGACTAACGCCCGAAGCGAGAAAATCTTGTTGTTGTTGTTAACCGATCAAAACTTTTGCTGAGGGTGCACTCCACACTAGGCCACGGTTTCGCACAAATGGCCCTTCCCTAATTTTATAATAAGGAAGGACGCCCGATTTTGACAGCATGGTAATTCTTCTTACCTTTCTACTAGCTGATATCTATAGTATCACCCTGCTGGACGTAACCATTTCTCCAAACGAAGATATAACAATGCTTGTTGATCGCACCCACTCGCCACTACAGAGTTAATCGTGTCCGGAATTGAATATCTGGCGGGTCAAAATCCGCACTTTTTCGGGAAGCGAAAATGATGATTCCTTTATGGCGATAAAATTTTACAAAAAACGAGTAGGTCGACCCCCTGTTTTTTTCGCCATTTTAAATTGTTCTTTGGACGGGAAACACTTTAACATACATAAAAAGAAAATCATTTCATACGTTTTCTCTGGGTTGCGGGTAGAATTTGACACATTTTCATATATTTTATGGAGTTTTCCAGAAAAGTTGAAGAAGGTTTAAGGAGGATTGTACGTATTTTCTATTCAATTTCAATAGCTCACAAGTCTTCTGAAATAATGACGGGTGTGCCCATTTAGAAAATATATACTTTTACAGGGTTTTTGTTAAAGATTTTACATCAATTTGTGGCCGAAGATTCGAACCTATGCCTGTTTTTAGCCGCACATCATTTAGGTGTGGAATGCACCCTTAATGTAGGATCCATTGCGCGGTTATAATACACGAGTAGGCCAAATATTGTATGTCCTCCTGCACTACACTCGACAAAAGCGCTTATTCGGACCTTGTAATGACTTGATATGGAACAGGATCGTAAAGATCGTTTATCTTCGTCAGAAATGTTTCGATTTTATGCATACTACATGGTATGATAGCATTGGCCTTGCATATATGCTATTTAGACCTATACAGAATTACCTCCCCTTGGTTAGGCATGTTTGTTACGATTAGTGACCTGTATGTCCTATTATTGTCAATGTGAATGTCACAGTGATTAATTTTCAATACGGATCACACCAACACCCTGATCTAAAGTGAATGAGAGCGTATTATTCTGGTTTTGTCCCTTTTATCTCGAAGTTTGTACTCCCACCCCCCAATCTTTTGGAAAAGTTGGAATGAAAAATTATTGACAATTTGGCTCGAATTTCAGCTATTTTTGCGTTTATTTTGCTCCTGATGCCTCATTCGAAAGCTGGTCACCACTCCCGGTCTTTGTTAATGGGTCTGATGGTCACGGTCAATGCATAATGCTATGATATTCTTATTGAGCTTGTAAACTCGTGATTTTTCAGCAAAAGGCGCAAAACCAAAGATGGGGTAGGGGGAAAGTGATTGACGGAATATCCGATAAAACTGCATACTACAAGCAAGTGTCGCATACCAAGAAACTCGCAAACACTCCCAGATTGTCATAGCATTGAGAAGAGAAATTCTGAGAAAACATCCTAGCCTTAAGGGTGCACTCCACACTAGGCCACGGTTTCGCACAAATGGCCCCTCCCTAATTTTATAATAAGGAAGGACGCCCGATTTTGACAGCATGGTAATTCTTCTTACCTTTCTACTAGCTGATATCTATAGTATCACCCTGCTGGACGCAACCATTTCTCCAAACGAAGATATAACAATTGCTTGTTGATCGCACCCACTCGCCACTACAGAGTTAATCGTGTCCGGAATTGAATATCTGGCGGGTCAAAATCCGCACTTTTTCGGGAAGCGAAAATGATGATTCCTTTATGGCGATAAAATTTTACAAAAAACGAGTAGGTCGACCCCCTGTTTTTTCGCCATTTTAAATTGTTCTTTGGACGGGAAACACTTTAACATACATAAAAAGAAAATCATTTCATACGTTTTCTCTGGGTTGCGGGTAGAATTTGACACATTTTTATATATTTTATGGAGTTTTCCAGAAAAGTTGAAGAAGGTTTAAGGAGGATTGTACGTATTTTCTATTCAATTTCAATAGCTCACAAGTCTTCTGAAATAATGGCACGGGTGTGCCCATTTAGAAAATATATACTTTGACAGGGTTTTTGTTAAAGATTTTACATCAATTTGTGGCCGAAGATTCGAACCCATGCCTGTTTTTAGCCGCACATCATTTAGGTGTGGAATGCACCCTGAGAGCATGCCTCTGCTTTAGAGCTAAAAATAAATTTAGCCTCGTTATGCTTCGGCAAGCGTCGACGTTCGATTAGACCTCAACGCTCCATATTTGCTTGCACTGCTGGAGAGACCATTGGAGATCGCCAGTCGCCGAGGTATATTTCAAGTCACGGATATTCTTCAGGTCAATGGTCACGGTGAACAGATCGGGAACCCACGCTCAGATGTTAGACAAACGAGTAAAATAAGGTTAACGACGGATGACTGACAAACTGTACGCATTGCGACAGAAAAGCGGACGAAGGAAAATGTGCAAGGTTTACTGAAACAAATTCCATTCTTTGTCTACTGCCATAGAATTCCATTGTTACCATATCATTTAGTTTTTTTGCAAACATTACAAACGTGAAGCTGATCTAGAGAATGTTTTCTAATAGCCTGACAGGGGCGACAGTGTAACCAGACAACATGAGGTTGTTTGTGTCGTGCTTCTCAATCACCGTACGTTCACTGATCATATTCCGTGAACATAAAATGCTAATAACTTTATACATATCTGTGCTTCCGTCATCGTGCCTGATAATGTGACATTTCCAAAAACAAATTGGAAATGAAAATGAATGATAGGCTACTGGGGATACTAGGTTGTGTTGTTGTTGTGTTTTTTGTTTTTTTTAATAGGTTTAATTATTTATCATTTGACCAGTGAAAGTAATTATTTATCATTTGCCTAGCAATTATCAAAATTAATTAATTATTTGTCATTCTGTCTTCTTACTACATGAGGTAATAAAAACATTTTGAAACTAAGAAAGTTTGCGGGTGGGCATAAAAAATAAAATCGTCAGGACAACAATGGATAGTTTTCTTATCAAACGCCATCGTTTAAACATAAATCGCATATCAGCATATATAGAAATTTTGACAAAATTAGTGTACAAGTAAGTTTTGGGTGGGACAGGTCGAAAAAAACCTCACCTGTCACATGTAACAGGTGGACTAAAAAACATTTCATGCCATTTCATTACTGATGCCGTCACTGTTCATATCAATCGAAATACGGTAATTTCCCTATTAATTCGCGATGTAGTGATGAAACTCACCACTCCAAAAATTGGCTACTTTGAATTATTTGTTGAGCCAATTCTAGAAAAACGCGAGTGTTCGAATTAAATGTCGCGCCGACTTTCACGGAGAATCCAAAATGGCGGACCGCTTCGCCGTGGTCGTAGTGATCGTATTTATTAACGTGTATTAACTTTGAGATCTCACCATAGTTTCCATAAAATGCAGTGTATGAGGTCAGAAAATCTCCTCTATCCTGATAAAGGTGTCTAATTTTATTCGAGGAAGTCAAGCATATTTATCGAGTGACAAGTTCAGCACGATCATGCAGATTTTTGAGCTGACGTCCGTAAATTCGCGTCCATAATAACATCGTAAAAGTAGGCCAAAACATTGAACGTATTCCTTCCTTTTTGTTCAGTATTAGCTATGATCTATATTATGAAACCTAACTGACATGGAATTGAATGAATATTCTATATATATAAAACTATACACATATTAGAGTATTCCATGTTCGAGTCGTTCGGTATGTCGACGTTGTTGTTGTGAACCCTGAAAATGAACCAACGGCAAATTTATGTAGGATTATATCACAAAGTTTTAGACAGATTAGCGGACTGTCATAGAGTTTTTGGTCATGATGCATGATTTTACACACACCATCCAGGACTTGAATAAATATCCCGGACCTATGACACGAAATTAATGTAGAATTAAC
>JAVTVY010041053.1:0-17978 GCA_036873755.1 Hanleya hanleyi
AATGATGCACAACAAGGAAAAATACCATGGTATAAACATAGGAGGTTGTTGGAGCTGTTCAATTGCTGGGTCATCAACTTCCATCTGTCCCTCTTCCTCAACAATAATGTATGGCTCTGTCCGCACTCCTGGGAAGGCCAATATCCTCCTCACCCTGCTCTCAGCACCTGCATAGCCTAGCTTCAGTGTAGGATATGGGTTCTGTATGGTGGGTTGTCCTTCAACAAAGTGGTCAGAACACACTCTGCTGTCCTGAGATGGGAACCATAATTTTCCATCTTTTGTTTTTCTCCCAACTAGTTGTCTCCATCTGAGTCTTTTGTTGTCATATTTTCCACTTTTAGGGAAAGTATATAGCCTTAAATAGAATAAAAGAACAGTAAGGAGTTATGACCACATTAACACAATGGAACCATTTTACATGCAAGATAAAAAAAAAATGTACATTTTCAGTTTTAGAGAGCAAGTATCTTCGGTTTAAAAAGAAATGTAAACCCCGAAGAATAAATTTTTATGTTTGCCTACACCCCCACCCCCACCCCCCCCAAAAAACACCATCTTTACTCTTTCTGTCTGTCTGTGCGGTGGGCGTCATACTGGTCAAATGTTGCGGACTACATGTGTACCAACTTATATAGACTATCCCCCTCCTCTAAAAATAATTAATAATTGTTTGGCTGTGTTCATGGTGTTGTCCAAAGATTTAAGTGAGAATAAATTGAACTTGAGTTTTAATGTGATTTGTCTAAACCATATGTCTGTTCGTTGGGTTTAAAGGAAGCATCCAGTTTACATTACAATCGTCCTCAAGGTGTCGCTAATAGCAGAGCTGATTTTGCATGTTTGTGCAAAACTCCCAAATTGGTACAAGCTTAGTCTATATACTGATTTATAAGATATAAAATAATCAAGGGTTGTAGATCAATGAACAAAATGTTATGGAAACTCAAAATTGGCATTTTTCAGCTTTCTCAGGTCAGATTTTCTCTTGTTACAAAAGTATGACACCTTTTATCCAAGATCAATTTTAGTTACATGTATTCTAAACAATTAAACCTCTTGAAATATTCTCTGGTAAAATTATTTTGGTTAAATCAGAAAAAAATTCAGCCGTAAATGCACCAAAAGTACAAAATATGTCAATGAGGCGCTTTTGAAAATTTGCCATTTTCTCTGCAAAGAAAATGTGGATTAACACAATATTTTATTGTTGAGTAAATACCTGAATGGTGGCTCACATGTACAATTCCAATGCTGATGGAGACATCCACACACTTCACATAACTCCTTCTTCCATTTCTTCAACCAGTAATAGTGGTTAGAACAACCAATAACACAGCAGGTCAATGCCATTGTTCCATTCCACAGCGGTAATTCAGCCTTCAAACAAAGAAAGATAGTCTTTAATAAATTGTACAAAAATTACTGTATTATATTATGCTGCTTTGAAAAAAAAGCAGAAAATTATGTCCTATCACATTTTCAGATTTTAGGAAGCAAGACTGGTTGAAACAATTTTGAAAACAAAAATGTAGAATAAGTGAAAAAGAAATATATTGTTGCCTATGTCTGGTCATGATGGTGCGCTAGCTATTGCAGCCACTATGTTGTTGTTGTTGTTTTCATCAAATGATTTCAGTGGTTCGTTAGAACAAAATATTGATCTAAATACCTGATTTATGGCTCAAATGGACACTCCGACTGCTGGTGCACACATCCTCATGCTTCACGTAAGCTTTTAGTGAATTTGGTTTAGCCAGCGCCACAATACGAGACAGTTCTCGGCACACCCAACAAAATGCAAAATGAAGCAATGCTCCAAACGTCGCTCGTAATGGAAGGAAAGATAACTCTGTCGGTGATCGCGAGAGACGCATGCGCAATCTACGACTAGTGATGTATTGCAGAGACAGGAAGGCCGTTGTCAGTTGATAGGTTGTTTCGCATGACCCGCCCGCATCAATATTTTGGAGATCAATAATGCCGCATGTATTTTAATTATCAGTAATTATTGGCCGTAAAAAAATAAGTAAGCAAATCCATGAAAACGAATGAGCTGACCGTGCCGTCAACCGCGGAGGCGATCAAAATCCGCCATTTTGGTTCACATTCTTGGGGGAAGCTAGACTCGTACCCAGCTCCAATTCGCTATCGCTCTATGGTGCGTGTGAGTTGAGGGCTAGGTACGAGTCTAGTTAGAACTCCGGCAGTTTAGACGGTTGTGTACCCAAGTCATCATGGTTTTGGTTAATGGATCAGTTGTTTCCTCATCAACCAGTCGGTACATCGTGCCTAATTTAACCATCCATTTCTCTGATGAAACGCTTTTGAGCGAAGTGGTCGAGCGCTTCAGGTCTTCAGTCCCCACAACAACAACTACAACACATGCTGTCGACGTGCACGTCAAAATTCTCGTACAGCTTAAGGACGACGGACATACAAAATTCGTTGCCTTGGACAGAGAATCCCTATCTTCAGTCAGTGTAAAAGAAATAAAATTAGATTTCAATAAGAGGGGACTCCTGACGTTGAAAATTCAGGTAATAAGTTATGTAAGATATCTTTTATAGTAGTCACATTGAAGTAAGAGTTGTTTCCCTTGATTTTTTTTCACACAATGTGTGTGCATTTAAGTTTTACTATAATCTACCATAATTATTTACAGAATGTTTTAATTAAATTAAAGCAAACTTAAAATGTCTCTTTAGAGAATAATTACACACATTGTCCTGTTCATTTGCTTTATGGAACAGGCTAATGGGAGATTATTTTGATTTGATATGGAACGAGTCCATGGTAGAAAATTTACCTTCAATAATTAATAATTAATAATTATAGCATCTAGCATGTATGTTTTGACAGGAGAAGGTCATGCTAAACAACCTATTAACTGACAACGGCCTAAACCAGGATCGTTGTTGGAATCATAACGAAAGACATCAACAATTTTGGGGTAAAAGATTCGATCGTTACCTTTCCATTTTTATTTAACATCTTTCGACAGCGATTGGCAGCCATTTTCCTTCGACAGAGATACTGCATCAATAAATAGTTGTCTCCCTTGTTGCATTCGGAAACCAGGATTAGTGTGAAGTAGCGCACTCTTTCGCGGGCTCCCGACCAGCGCCCTCTGTAGCGCCGTGATTGGCTAATAAACAACCTTGACCCTACCAAGGCAACGAGACAATCGTTTGACAGTTCGACGAAAGGAAGGTACACACCGACGAGTTACGGTCCCGAAGAATTACAATCAATTAAATATACGAATGAACGCAGAAGGAATTGTATGGATAGCAGTTGCGTAGAGGGAAACCACCTTGCACTCTATGTCAATTTTTATCCCCAAATAAAGATCATTTTAGGCCTATTGTCTGTACCACATATCATATTCCAAACATGGCCGCCTGCATTCTGAAAGTGCATGTTGTAGCCCCATTCATTTCGTAAAAATGCTAGAGAGATGGTAATACCGGGTCATACTGGTCAACACTGGCAGGAAAAATACTTGTTGTTAGTATTTCATCGGTGGTGTAAATTTGAGATGGCATTGATATGTAATTGTAATTTATCAGTCCATTCCATATATCCGCATGTGTTGCATGGGATTTACTTTAGCAATTACACTTCAGTAGTTTATTTGTGTGAACCTCCATACCTCACTCTGAAGTACATGCATAACAAAATGGACATTCATGTTTATTATTATGCCATTTTTAACATTTGTATTTTTCTCTGCGATGAAAAAGCGATCAAATAAAAGATTGTTTGGAGTGTACTACTAAAATAATAAAAAATTGAGTTTTATATCTACTACACGACTAAAAAGTTGAAAAATTGAGTTTTATTGTACTTTTAGCGCGCCGAAGGCGCGTAAAAAAAATTGAGTTTTTCAAGTTTTGAAATTGAGTTCGATAAAGGATTTTCGTCTGAAAAAACCCCTGCTCCCTTTGAATTTCCTCTGTTATATAAAGTACTAGTTGTCTCCCCTTGGCTTTTTGGACAAGGGATAATATCTTCTTCTACGACATCCGTTGTTCATTGAAGTATTTCAATTTTATTTATGTCACAGTATTAGCACCAAATTTCGAAACAAAACTTATGCAATCAATTAAGCCAGATATATGTAGTTATCTATTCATCGATATAGCCAACTGCATTCATCAGTTAAATCTAAAGCAGCTTACCATACATTCAACCAACTTGTCAAAATTCAACCTCCCCTCGCCCAAAATTCTTACCCAATGACAGATCTTCGGATTAGTAGACTTGCTTTCTGCCACCTTCTCATCCCTCTAACAAGTGGATCTCGCTCGAAGATGTCGTCATCAGCTACAGGCTGGTGAGGTTTATGTAAAGCGGAATCCGAGGGTACATGTCTAGATGGTCTAGACTTTTGTCTGACTGTCGTCTGCTCAGGCTTGGTTGATCCATGCGTTTGTTTCAGACATGTCGCTTCGTCAGCTGTCTGACGAGTCCCTTCAATTAATCGTAGTTTCTTGGCCTTTCTCCTCCTTTTCGTCCTGGCGTTCACTGAACTAGGTTTCCTTTTACATGCAGATTTACCTTTCTGTTCTTCACAATCCATCTGTAGTAAAAAAACAATATGTTCAAACTATAGACGCATACATGTGACACGAGATTCAATATTTGCATTTGATAAAACATTCTGTGAAAGTTATTTACAATTGTATTGACATCTCGACAATTTGAAGAGTAACCACTCTAGTTGGTTGGCACAGGTAGATAGATCATCTCATTATTGTCTAAGTAAAACTTGGGAGACGTTTTCCGGACATTTAAAGGAAGTTTTTTTTCTTCTTTTGTTTGCATTAAATAAGTACACGTGTACTCGACAATGTAATGAATAAAAATGTGCTGGTTTTTCTAGTAAAATCTTGAAGTTGAACATTAACACATTTCCCTTTTGGGGTAAAAACTGTACTGGGTCGCCGTAAATATCATATGGGTAGAAACCCGTGAGATATTTCACCCAATTCGAGCCCCCAGTCCTTCAGTGGGTTGGTGGGGTCGAATACACTGATCATGGACCGCCTTGAAAGTTACAGTTTTGAACTATTTGATGGAAGATGAATGAGTATATTTT
Organism: Hanleya hanleyi; assembly: GCA_036873755.1. Lineage (NCBI taxonomy): Eukaryota > Metazoa > Mollusca > Polyplacophora > Lepidopleurida > Hanleyidae > Hanleya > Hanleya hanleyi. The sequence goes on from JAVTVY010041053.1 coordinate 5,105, forward strand.
TTCTTCAAATCAATGTTTTAGAACTATCTTTTCTTTTATATGTTTATTTATGTTCATGGTGTCTTGTAAATGTGTGTGTTCATCTGCCACAGGGTATTTCACAACCTAGCAACTGTGGTTTTGTCATTATTTATTTGAATACATAGCGGACAATATCGCATATTTGATGACGGAATTAGTGCAGGGCTGATCCCCAAACAAAATAAAGATCCTTGATCCCCTGCATGAGTGTTAAAGGTAGTTGATTTGCCCAATATTAAAAGCAATGTATACAGTTCGGGATATTAATTATGGTGTATATACAGGAGATTGAATCGTAGAAAGCAGAAATCATGAGCAGAGATGTGTATGTTTGATAGGAATCTGGATAAATAAGTTTCCAAAGTTTGGTAAATATACTAAATGTAAACCTGGTTCGGCAGATATAATGGTCACAGACAAGAAGTATATATTACAAACTCGGGGATTGCAACTTCCGAAATGTGGGTCGCAACAACTAATATTTGACAGGTTACTTGAATGCGACAAGATAAATAAGTTTCCAAAACTTGATAGCTGTACCACATAGTTCTGAATATAAACGTTGTAACATTCAAGTATATATCACAAAATCAGATATTGTTACATCCGAAAAAGGGCGTGACGCCGTGAAATGTGAGCCGAGGCGATTAATTTTTGAGAGAGAGAGAGAGAATTAAGGTGTAACGTCGCATTCAGCAATAAATTAATTTTTGATAGGCCTCCAAACTACAAAAAGGTAAATAAGTTCTCTAAATTAGTTCTGCAGATGCTTTTGAAGCATTCTCGTATATCACAAATTAGAGAGCGTTATTCCGAGAAACAGACATAACTCCCTACAATATAGGCAAAGACGACTCATTTATGATGACTGGAATAAACACAGTTATGCATAATTAGTAACAAAAAGGGACACAACTCAGTAAAATATGGACCGAGGCGACTCATTTTCGATAGGCATCTGATCTTTAACTAGATGAATAAGTTACCATTTGACCATTATGCCTAACAGTGTTCTCAGATATTGCGGTAACGGATATATGGATGGACTTTCATGAAGACAATAAACCTAGATCTAAAATTGGCTGAAGGGTAAAAATGAATGTGAAACGTACCTTGAGTCTTCGCTAAGATAACTACTGACAACACATTGACCATCAGCCAATTTGGATTCCTTCGTCTCAAGCCCACCTTTAATATATGAACATTGAATAATTATTTAACCACTCATGATACAATGTACTAGTACCTTCAGTTGTCAAAATTAAACAAATTCGAGTTGACATACATTCAGCAGATCTAGCATATTGTCTTGTTTTTATAAATTTTATAAATTGATATAAATTAATAACAGACCGGTCAAGTTTGTTCATCTGACAAAGACGAGCCAATTTGCCAAGCCCAGACAATATGTTAATAGACTTTCTTAACTGCATTCGTGATCTCATGCCCTTTCCGAATCATGCCGTGTATAGTTCATCCCCTTTGATTGTTTTGAATTCGTATGTTCTTATCTGTGTTTGTTTTTTGTTTGAGTTAAGAGCACCCCCATGTAATTTCCTCCCGGAACTTCAATGAGTGTTTTCATCCAGCTCTTTGTCGGAAAAATCTCCACCTCCATGGAAATGAACCGAGATCCCTAGAAAGTGGCGTATCCCACTCGAACGTTGTCCACTGACTGGCTGTTATTTTAAACGGACAGTTAGAGTACTAATTGTACAATAATATTGTATAAGCTTATTAGCCCGAAACTGACCATATTACTCGATTTCTGACAAAATCAGAAAGATTGAGCTCTTTACTACTTTCTCCAATTCGAAGAGCACGGTCAAGATCCCAGTCATGAATTTAAATGTAACCGTTTAATCTTAATTTAATTAATACCGTTTTTCGCATTTTTGAATACAAAACTCACAACAGAACGTTTTCTTTGTGACTAATTACGTTTTTAACAGTGATGCGCAGTCATTGCATCAATCAATTTTTAAAATAAAAAGTACTTGTTTTCGATCAACTTATTTGCTGCATACCCCCATTATGACTTAATTGTCTCACAAGAAAACATGTTTTGCTCCATAGAGGAGAGATTACGTCACCTTTCGATGTCGTACACAATAGTAGGCTATCTAATAGTATCCCAACCACCAGTGATATCTTGAAATGGAATCCCGACCGAGCCATGCATTGACGGAAGTAACTTCGAGAAAACCGGATTAGTTTCGTTGTTCTGGCAACTTAGCTGATATCCAGTTCTTTTCAATTTAGAAATGATTTGGGGCTTTGAATGATGAAGATTTTAACACATGATAATGAACAAAGGCGAATGACCAACAACCAGTTGACTATGTAGGTACATCCTTTCGTGGGAATTAGTGCGGTTTAAACCAAACTTGCATAACGAAAGATTATATTGGCCCATACCAATTTTCATATCTCAGGTAAAGGATCATATAGACATTGAGACATGTAAACAGTCAACTGAGACAGTTTATAGATATATATGGTGATATGAATAATGTGTCTGAGGAATTGTATAAAGAGGATAAAGAAAATTGCGTAAGATTTGTAAACTTAAGTCGCTCTAGTGCAAATGACATAACAGATAATCCAAGTAGTAAACCCATCAGCACACCTATCTTGTTCTACAGCCAAACTTAAATCAGTGTATAATAAAGGGATTGTACAGACAGATTTCGATAGTCGAGCGGCTTGAATCAAAGATCTCTACCGGATCTCGATATTCATTTATCGCATACCGATCACAGTTGTCAGTTTAGGTACGATGCCCTACTAAATAGGGAGTAGAGAGCTCCAGAAGAATAAAGCTTAAGGTGCATGCTTCTAATTGGTGGAAGCTCCGTAATATTGACTTCAAAACGGCCCGACTCATATTTACATAATTTAGCAACACGTGCTAACGGGAAAATGGTCGACCGCATACCAGTTATGCTAATATGAAACAAGATGTTTGTTTGAAATAATTTCACGAATACATCTACGATCTCCTTTCAGGCCCACAGCTAAAGTTTGACAAGTTGAGAAAAGTTCAAAAAGTTATGTGTCTTATTCTGAAAATCGTGTGCAAACCTGATTTCTGATCAGTGTAACTTTCATGTAATGCATTGATGTATTCATTTACATAATCATTCAATACATATATATTCATCATAATTAGTAGCATATCTTAGATATTTTAATTTCCTTTTATTTATTTTCTTGGATTACTTATGATGAAATCAATCTTCTGATTTCTTTTTTGCAGGTGGGTGGTGGGTGCCTGGTGGGAACAGGCTCCTGTTGCTTCAATGGATTTTGCTCAGAAGCAACAGGAACTTGATAATGTGGTGTCTAGCTCTGCAATTGCACATGTCTTTATTGCACTAATGTAAGCGCCCTGTCTGAGTCTTGTGTGCTACCCTCATTGTTTTATAGGGTGTATGACTGAAATATTACTGAAAGCGACGTTAAAACTTAGCTCACTCATTCACTCAATTCTTTTTTTTTGTGAGGGTAACGTGTATTGTTAGCTGTCCTGGCCTAACCCCTAATCACAGCAGGTCTAGTACGAGTAGGCCTGTCACGGACAACTAATTGTCCAAAGCTAACACAATATTAGTGAATTACGGCAAACCATCTAATAATTCAGTCATTCCATTAAAATTCAATTAGCCCGAATTCTTTTAACAGAATACAATCGGTTGTTTTAATAAATTTGATCACCCTCTATAATCTTTAAAATATCGAAGAAATAATGGACCATTTCATTTTGCATGATTTTCCTACGAAGTAGGCTACAGATCGCAAATTGTCCGGTAATGAGTGAGTGAGTCAGTCCATCTGAATCCTTTCGTCGGCAAAATAAGGAGAACCGTTGACATTAGAACCTTGATTTTTGGCATGAACGTGCATTAGGGCATTGTTACCAGCAAGTTCTGATCTGAAATAATTCTGATTAAAATTAGATTTATAATTAACACTTCAGTATATTGTAATAGATACATACCATCCATGTGGCCTTTAACAGTATCATGTTCCTTTTATGACCATGAAGCCTTATCAGTGGATTTAAAAGTCATTAAGGCTTGTCCTTGGAACAAACACAGAGAGAGGCGCTATCGAGCCTTGTGGTTTTTAACAGTGATTTATATCCAAGCCCACTGAGATAAGGCTGCTTTCTACTCTGCTGCTTGTCACATCAAATTACAGTGGTCGGTGTCCTGTCAACTATCCTGGAACATTTCCTAGCTTAGACATTAAACTGCCCGCTAAACTTGCCATCAAATGTGATCAGGCTGGGAGTACAAGAATGTGCGGTGTATTTTCTGTGGACTGTGTAGGCTGTACAGTCTGAATGAAGACAGCCTAGCAGAATTAGTTAAAGCTAGGTCGTTTAACGTTTATCAATGAAGAAAATCACCGATCAACCGCCATTGAATATAATGCGAAACAAGAAAACCGGAATAGTACATTCATCAGATTGCCGATGCCCAAAATGTGTTGTCTCATATATCTAGATAACAACGTGATGTAGAGATGCTATTTATTCGTCTTTGTACCGGTTATACTCAGGAGAATGACATAGAATCATTATTATCTTGTGCATAGAAGGTGTTGGTCGTGAGTTGAATTACCGTAAACTACATAAACGCTACCTTTCTACTATAGTGATATATATAAAAAAATTGTCGTATTGTTGGGAAAATAATGTGATTCAAAAAGTTGTTTTGATCCTGTACAAGGGCACTGAAAACCATTAAAGAGATGTAAATGTATTTTCACACGTAAAGCTTGAAATCTACTGAACCTATATTATTCAATCTGTTTCTTTTAATTAGAAAATTGTAAAATTAAATCGGCGAGTGTTATTTATTTTGGAATGAAGGCGCATTAGGAGACTGTTACCAACAAGTTCTGAGCTGACCTACTTTTGATGAAAATTTCTGGCACTGGCGATTCTGACTTGGGCAGTGCCCATCTTAATATATGCAGGATTTCAACTGGGTGTGGGGATTTCCAAGAGTTCAGTTCGCGTTCGAGTCCTAATGCCTACTGTACTTCGTAGGTCCTGTGACGTTAGTCACACTGCCATGTTGTTAACTTCCTCTCCTAATAAATTTCATCAACCCAGATTTTATGTTGAGAAATTTCACTTCCTTTGATTGAATTATAAGAGGATTTACCGTCCATATTCGACTTGGTTTTCATTTATTAAATGCTGCGCCAATAGACCTATCCCGCTGTATGGCCAGGCAGATCAAACAGTCCACACGTATGTGTTTCCCCAGCCTATGATATAGAGGGGCACTGTGACCAAAGTCCTTTATCTTAGATTATGGGCGATTTGACCTATGTTCAACTCTGGTACCATCTGTGAGCAGTTTGTATGCTTTCAGTAGCGGTGTACATGCATCTGTGACAATTACTTTTTGAGAAATTTTAGCGATAACTGGAAAACATGTACCTTGTTCATTACTATGTACACTTTAAAATGAAAGTTGCATACTTACATGAACGTGTAAGATCTTGTCTTTCCCGTCCTCGTCAAATTCGGTCATTGAATGATCTTTACCCAAGGAGTAATGTTTTTAACTGCAAATGACAAATATATGAAATCACAGTAGGTGCGAAGGAACTATGATAAAAATAGTAGACAATGTTACAGTAAATTTTGTTTACCTGTCCCCCAACATCAGCTCTATCTTAATTTTTCGCTGATAGAATGCATTCTGTTATTAAAGAAATATATAAATATATACCCCAAAGGGTTTGAACCAATCTGATTGAAACAAGGGGTCGTGCTACAATTTACCTGATCTTTTTGGCAATACACGATTCCCAGTCGATCAAATTCTTAAAATCTGTATCTGGTTTTACATCAAATTGACTCGACTAGAACATAGATGTAAACAAATCTACATGTGAACTGAACATTGTTTTAACCAAGAAGTTAAGAAACTCATCCCGCAGTTAACTCGATATTCCTACGAAGTAGGCTACAGATCGCAAATTGGGCCATTGCAATTTTAATAGGCACCCCCCCTGTGGATGGTTTTCTAAATGTACCCCCCCGGGTAAATTCTTTTTTTTTGACCGACCCCCCCTCCCCCCTAATATATTTCTGAGGCAAGGAATACCCCCCCCCCCATAATAAAATTGTAGTCCACACCCCCCCCCCACTAATATTAACTCTTTTTGACCCCCCAATACATTTCACACAGATCCCCCCCCAATAACAAACCATCCACCCCGCCCATGAAAACAAATGAATCCTTTTAGAAGTACCCGGTGGATGGTTTTTAAAAATACACCCCCCCCCCAATATATTTACTTGTTTACCCCCCCCAATATATTCCAGGGTTATGAATACCCCCCCAATATATTTCAGGGTTATAAATACCCCCCCGAATATATTTGACAGTAATGGAGACCCCCCAAATATATTTCAGGGTAATGAAGACCCCCCCCAATATATATCCGGGGTTTGAATATCTCGCACCCCCACCCCCTCTATTTTCAAGGTTTTAGGCTTTTATTTCCAGTTTTAATATTTGGTGGGTGGATACATATTGAGGAGACGATGTGTCATTTACCACATTGATCCAATACTGCAGTTGCCATGGCAACCAAATTGTGATTTCATTTTGTGCGAACTGTCATTTTCGTGTCAGGTATATGGACCTATTGGACGGATACATGTAGCCTTCAAACTTGGACATGGTGAGTGGATATTATTTCAGCTCTGAATAGGAGAAAAGATTCCAGGAAAACAGCCTGAAGAAGTTTCTTTGCCACTTGAATTCATGATGAATAAACGCCTCTTAAATTACTGCAGGGAAACCAGTGGTTTGATATGTCAGTGACCGTAACCGAATATTAAAACTTTAGCAATCGTTCATCAGTGCTTGGTTGATTTGGATTCCATTGAATCTGTTGGTCTTTGAAATTTTGCCTTAAAATCTAGGTTAGATAGCAATTTGTGATAGATGAAATGAGAATTTAGATTCCACCGTAAAGATTTGTTCTGTCTGTCACACTTAAATCTAAATTCTAAACAATTGAAATAACAGCATACACATGTACATGTATCATTGTATGATTGAAAAAATGACACTAGGTAGCCCGATAATTTTTCACAAACTGTGACATAGAGGACACTGGCAACCATAATCTGCAGCATCAAACAATTGATGTATAAATGCATTGAGATAATAATAGGAAATGTCAAAACAGTAAACACTAGATTACCAAAATATTGCTGATACTTTATTAGCATACACAGGTGAGCATACATGTATAACTCTCATCAATTTTCCACTTTCTTGGAAAAGGCCACTATGGTAAGTACATGTAATATCTACATTTTCTGTTCAAACTTGATCCTAAGGCTTTGAAGGGGGACTGCTCTTTTAAATATACTTGGGAAATAATTGAAAAATGTTACTATTCAGAGGAACTGTCTAAAACGACTGCTTTGGTCTTTCATGCTCCATATAAGCATGGAATTGTCAAGACCATCATAATGATATGTCATCAGGAATCAACCTCTGTTCAAGTTAATGGAGTACTAGCTCAACCAAAAATACCAGTTAACTAGAGCCTTAGGCACTGAAACGGGGCTATTTAAATGTAAAATAGGCTTTTGGAATAATTCCACTAACTCTTTGATGTTCAGTTCCATGGCGAAGAGCCATACGATTTGTGGTCTCACATATTTCTCTCAATATTCTATAGTGCATTATTGTGTGGACACATACATATATTTAAAAAAAATAACTTGTGACTGATAAGACAGACATCTATTATGAAACCAACCTGACAAAATGATAAATAATTTTATCTCTGCATGTTACCAATATTTGTAAAATAGTTTTACTTTTTTCAGGTTACAGAAAGCATATCCAGTAAATGACAAAAGATGAATATTGAGATACAATGTAAAATCCTCATGATTAGATGGACTGGATCTATCCTCTCATGGAATCATATTAATGACATGTACCTCCACCTGCCAGCATACCGCTGGAAGGTTATAAATTCTTACAATGGTTGTATACAGACTTGTATATGTAGCTAACTGCTATCTAAACAAAATGACTTGGACTTTGACCCTATCAATTGACCCTATCAGCTAAGTGAATCAAGCCATTGACCTAGGTCATGCATGTGTCATGCATGTTGATAAGTTCTAAATAGTTAGAGGGTCTGGTGGAGGGGCTGTTTGTTTGTCAGCCTTTAAAGTGACATCCCCCTGTATACTATTTCTGCAAAAATGGAAGCCTAGAAAATTAGAATTTCTTGCCAACATGGCAAACATATGATAATTCTGCCTTGAACTATTTTCTGCTTTATATGTTAAGTGTTCTAATAACGTTTTTATCAACCAGCAATTTATGACATCCTTTCAGGAAAACACTCTAAGTCAACCTCTGAATAGTATCCATTTTGTATTCATGCTCTAAAGCAGGAAATCTCTGTGAAAATGACATATGAACATATATAAGAATAGCAGAAAATATTTAACTTCACTAATATAGACCAGGTGAAACAAAATCTAGCCAAAATAGTTGACCAAACTATCTGCAGTAGCTGAATAACTTGAGAACTTTTTTCTTCTGCTCTTCCTCTCAAAGCCTAAAGCAGTTAAATAAACAACCAGTCACCCTGGCAACCATACCAAATTTGCTCAATTTTTCATGACTACAATACAGGACTATTAGTCCCTACGGGCCTACATAGCCCCGTAAAAAGGCAGAGCAAAAATGCCAACAGCTTTCATTCTAATTGTTCAAAAATGTTTGAAAAATAGAAACTCACAACTTATGTGTTAAAATAATTTAACATTGTACATAATGTCAGGCAACGCATGCCTACTAGAAACTTTGGAGAAGAGTAAATAATTCATACGTACACCATTAATATCAGTTACCGAGAAAATATGCCCATTGATATAAATAATATTAGCAAATTACCTATATACAGCAACTACATGTACGATATATTCCTTATTTAATCAGCATCTCCAAAAGAGTTACCAATTCCTATTATTTGTCATGGCTATTCCATAAAATCAGATGTATTCCACTGATTGAACTCAGTTCATACATAGATAGATCATATATCAAAATGTGCGGCATTTATATTTTACACCAGTTTCTATATCTCTGACTGCATTAAACCATAATTATACTTCATATAGGCCTACAATACAGGTGAAACAGTATTAAACATATGCCATGATGATTCAAAGAGGGGATATGAGGGCATAAACATAATTTGTACCAGGGCAGTATCCTGAGATATGAGTGTGGGCTTTTGAGTAAACAGATACTTGACCTATAGGTCATATCCACTGATTAGTATCTAGTTGGCCGTAATGGGGTATGGAGTGGCTGGATATCTGTTAGCCAGCCAGTCAGCCAACAGGGTCGAGCTATCAGTTTGTTGACACTTAAACACTCTTAGAGAAATTTGTCTCAGCAGGACACACATTTTATTACCTTTTAAATACCGGTATTGGTTACATTTTTGTACTGCCTGGGTGAAATAATTTCAGCCTAGGATTACTAATCTGCAATTATTTCTGTCAGGGATTTTGACCAGATACATGCACATTGGGCACAGAATAGCACAATTTACAGCAAGAAGATCTTCGCTGATTTTCCAGTTATTGTTCAAGAGTTCTCTTGAAAATACACTGTTTTCATTTTATTAGGATGGGGGAAATGACAGCATTTATTTGCAGATAAAATATCGACCATTGTCCATTTAGGGTTGGGCAGCCAAATTAGTGAGATCATATATCATATTTCACTGAATGGAAATGCCAGGGCTTTATTTTCGCACCTTTCCGAGACAACACAAAATTGACTTGAAATAGATCACAGGACTGGGACAAGAGTTAACAAGAGCCCAAGGGGCTTCAATATACGCCCGTATATCTGGAATTACATTGGTCTAAATTTCAAGGTTTTTTAATAGCCTCATTCCAATTGGTAGTTAGCAATACAGAGAAAGGTCTACAATTTTGTGCTTCTGAGAATGTAACATATATAACATCTTAAATTGATTGATAAACTAAAATGAGCTTAACTCTTGGTAACTAGTTGACCTTGAAGCAAGAGCCAAGAGCTCACATATCCCACACTGAAATCGACAATAATCAAACACAAAAAAATAGTAGTGTTCCTGCAAATGGATTCCTTTCAGACGAGAGAATTTTTCATGAAGGAAGAAGAAAGTGATGAAGTAAACCTTTGTTCTTGAGTTAATAAACAGATATGAAGTTCATAAAGGACCGCTCTCCCCGTTAAATTAGTAAATGTATGGTTTTATTCCACAACAGTTTAACTAAATGTAGCTGTTTCAAACATGGGATTCAACTCCACAGGACAAATGCCATATGCATGTAGGGGAGAGAACTCTGAAAATTCCAATCTAACACATAGTCAGCTAAACTTGATTCAGTTTTGGGGGACTATGACCTTGATCTTTGACAAATTGATCTCAAAATGTATGGCTCCTCTTTGCCATGCGAGTTAAGGTATACTCAACTTTTGGTACCAATCCATACCTTGAAACGAGATATCGCATGGACAATAAATGTTAATAGATGAATGGACAGAACGCAACATCGCATTACACGACCTCGTCTTCGACAGGCATATGAAAATGTGACTTTTAATAATTTCTTGATTGTGGGGTCACAGTGACCTTGACCCACATTGGTATGTATAACACATGTCCCTGATGTATCTACTGGCAGAATTTTTTATATTTTTTAATGATTTCCTGATTTTGGGGTCACAGTGATCTTGACCTTTGACCTTGACCTAAATTTTGGTACATGACACGTCGTCTTCCCTCAATGTATCAATGGACCGTGAAATCATGATTTTTATGAATTCCATGATTTTGGCGGTCAGAATGACCTTGACATTCGATCTTGACCTACATTTTGGTAATTGCCACATGTCCATCTAAGGTATCTACTGACACAAAATAAGTAATTTTCTTGATTCTGGAGTCACAGTGACCTTGACTATTGACCTAAATTTTGGTATACGACAAATCGTCTCTCTGTAATTTCTCAGTGGACACAAAAAATCATGATTTTAACAATTTCATGAATTTGGGGTCAAGGTGACCTTGACTTTTGACCTTGACCTACATTTTGGTATGTGACACATCATGTCTCCCTAATGTATCTACTGAAACAAAAAAAGGTTATTTTTGATAATTTCCTGATTTTGGGGTCACAGTGACCTTTGACCTGGACCTAATTTTTGGTATGGGACACTTCATTTCTCCCTATTGAATCTACTCGCAAAAAATTAGCAATTTTTAATGATTTCCAGATTTTTAGGTCACACTGACCTTTGACCTTGATTCTGGAGTCACAGTGACCTTGACCATTGACCCGGATCTAAATTATGAAAATGACAAAACAGCTCTCCGTAATTTTCAATGGACTCAAAAAATCATGACTTTTAACAATTTCACGATTTGGGGTCACAGTGACCTTGACCTTTGACCTTGACCTACATTTTGATAGGTGACACATCGTGTCCCCCTAATGTATCTACTGACACAAAAAAAAATTATTTTAAATAATTTTCTGATTTTGGGGTCACAGTGACCTTTGACCTTGGCCTATTTTTTTGGTATGCGACACTTCATTTCACCCTATTGAATCCACTCACAAAAAAATACAATTTTCTAATGATTTCCTGATTTTTCGGTCACACTGACCTTTGACCTCTGACCTTGACCTACATTTGGTATGAAACACATCGTTCCCCCCTAGGGCATCCACTCACCAAAAATTAGAACTGTAGATAGAAAACTGTCAACGATTTTCTGATTTTAGGCAACAGTGACCTTTGACCTCGACTTCAATTTTGGTACGCGACACATCGTCTCCACCTAGCATATTCACTCACAAAAAATTGCAACTGTGGATAGAAAACTTTCACAGATATAGACCGGACACGAACACTTCAGTGATTTCCTGTTTTTTAGGCCAGTGACCTTTGACCTCTGACCTCGACCTTCATTTTGGTATGCGACACATCGTCTCTCCATGGGGTATCCACTCACAAAAAATTTGAACTGTAGATAGAAAACTGTCCCAGATATGGACCGGACACGAGGGACGGACAGACAGATAGACGAACAGAAAACGCCATCACATAATAAGTCCGCCTTTTGGCGGGCGTATAAAAAATGGACCATTTGACCAAAAAAAGCAGCTAGAAGCTGATTGGGGATCCTGAATTCAGTGAACAAGCAAGCCAAAGCAATGGTACTACTTTCTGAGGGTGAAAATTACTAATGCAGTAAACAGGTTCCTGGGTTGACTTGCACTACAGAGCCTCAATTAGCCAGAAGAGCACTGCTGATAAAAGGGTTTTCTGGTTGTCAGGCTCTATAGACCTTGACCATTTGACTCCAGTGTTCTTCCTTAGCCCAATTTGAGATATTGAAGACACCAGGTGTTAACAGTTTAAAATCACATTTAGACTTCTTCTTTGCCATAAATTGAGGTATACCTGTAAAAGGTTGGTGCCAATCCATAACCTGGATCTTGAGACACCACACGGACAACAAAAGTTAACATGCTCTGGCCCTCACAGATTCACCAGTACTTAGGTTTCTTTGGGGGACTATGCAGCTCTTTCATAATTTCTTCTAACAACTTGTCATTTTTCACAGTGACGTCTCCCTCACATACAGGCGTACATTTTCCCGGTGCATTATCATGTCTATGTTGTGTTTCTCTATCAAGTCCTGTGCTAACACTGTGTTCCAAATCAGCTGGATCAGACATGTCACTCCATAACTCCTGGTCAAAATTCAT
>JAVTVY010041054.1:0-19698 GCA_036873755.1 Hanleya hanleyi
TTGACCAGCCGTTCACCATCATTAACCGGGCGTCGCTAGAGACGATGCTGGAGAAACTGGACCCCGTGGATCCCTTGAGATGGGCACGTCGCCAACACCCCAACACACAATGGGTCGTAGAGAGGGTCACCAATGTTACGTTCTTCGTTACCAAGCTGATCGACCACCCCCATCGGCTGAATGCGTCGCCCTTGCACTGATGAATAGCATAACATGCCATATATACTCTATGTCTACATGCTGATCGTTGATTTGAGCTCAGTAAACATTAAATGTGACGGTGCGTTAAATAATAAAACATGGTGTTTGATATTTCAATTTGTTTTGGTGTGAACATACTAAACATACCCAGGGCGGCTCCAGCAGTCTGGGTATGATGTAACATTGGGGATAATAAACTGTATAAACATTGCTGAACTTGTTGTTATTCACGACAACCGCTTTCCGCTATACTTGGATGAACTATATACCCCGATGTGATATAGTGCCCTTGCACACTTACGAAACTTCCATTTAACCCGCGCGCGTGCGGCCGGATAACCCCCCCCCCCCCCTCGCGCGCGCTGCGGCCGGGGCGGGCCTGGCCGGGGAAAACCCGGATGTTGAAAATCCGGACCCTACGTCGAAGGGAACATTGAAACGCTTCTGGATTCGGAGGTAGTTTTAGTGAAACCCGGAAGTGACGTCTGTGCGCAGAACCCACACCACCAAACCACAATCATGGACCCATAGTGGTGGGTCAAACACACCCCCACGCATCCCCAAAATGCCTGCTTTCTATACTAAGACCAGACTGCGCATGCGCAGACTCTGGAACACTGACGAACCATTACTCCAGTCGGATGCTGCTTCACGTAAGCTTCAAAATAAGACCTCATACGACTCCATCGGACCCATAGTGAACCATGTCGGCGCCACAATGTCTATTTCCGTATATTTGGTATACTGCGCATGCACAGAATGACATCAGTTTTACGTCACATCCACCCAGTCGGATGCCCCTTAACGAATGCTTCACACTGATACCTCATACGACCCAATCGGCACACTAGGGACCCCTCTCGCCCCTGAAGATTGCCGGAGAATGCCGGAGAATTTTGGACTACTTTCTGTCCGCGGAGGCAGATCGCATCACCACCAGACCGCATCAGCGCGGAGGAATACACACGCCCGATTCACGCAGACCGGAAGTGACGTCATACATGACGTCACACTTGCGCAGAACACCGCCACAAAACCGTCACAAAATCTCATACCTGCGCACATCACTCCCGCGCACACCACTTTCTCGCGCATGCGCAGTGACGACCCACAGGTTCGAAATCATCTTTGGTTACTACTGCCGTTACATTAAAACACAATTATTTTTAGAACATTTTGGGGTTTTTTCGATTTCAACCGTACTATGTATAGACCAAAATTCCGCCTTATCGTACCATCTTCTTTCTAAAGTATAGTACTTACAGTAAGCAAAAAAACGAAAAAACCTTCTCAACTTTCTACATCATTATATTCCGACTGCAGTTTCGAACGTAATGTTCTTTTCAAGGAATACTGTTTTCAAATGACAGACTGGTATATATACAAATACAGGGTACAACGGTCGCTAGACGACGTGCCTGGCTTAAGCAAGCAGTGACTTGATAACATGCTGACATTAATAGAAACAGTTGGTCACAATAAACATGAAAAGAGAGATTAAAAGGGATAATTCAAACGAGTACAATACATGCAGTAAAGAATAATCAAAATCAAACATAATTGGTTTCGAAGCAGAGGTGGGTATTTTCAGGATATGACATGCTTCAACAGTTTGATAAATACGTACATGTATTGCATGAAATCTAATTTCACAAAGCTGTTAAACAAACAAAATAACAAATATATTCAAGGTCTATGTGATCCGTTTAATTCGGAACCATACCTTTCTATAAACATCGTTTCTTTAACATCCAATAAGGCTTGATTCTCATTTAGTACTTTGTAAAAAGGGAAAACTTTAAAAGAAGGGGTCAAATGTATGGCACACTGTCTGATGTGTCGGCTGACAGGGTGATGACAATGGTTTTCATTATTAATCTGTTGCCTGTGAACAGTTAATCTAGATCTTAAATCTGTGGTTTGACTGATATACTGTTTTCCACAGCCCTGACAAATCAGTGCGTATACAACATATTTACTGTCACATGACATGTTGAATTTAACCTCAAACAAAACTGAAAAGAAAACTGGCGTAGATATCTTGACGATTGCTTCATTTTTTGGCCCCTTGAAAATGGTTCACTTGAGTCATTGCATGACATTCTGAATTCCCTTCATCCTCAGATTTCTTTCACTATGGAAACAAGTGACGAGAGCATTCCATTTTTAGATATTCTTATTTTGAAATCTGAGAAAACTATAACCACAGACATCTACAGAAAACCAACGGACACACAACTATATCTCCACTTCCACTCCAACCATCCCAGACACACCAGGGAAAATATTCCCTACACTTTGGCACGCCGAATCTGCACTATCGTGTTAGATCCCAGTATTCGGGCGCTACGGCTAACTGAGCTGAAAACCTCTTTAATCTCTCGAGGTTACCCAGAGGGCCTTATTGATAAGGGATTAAGGAAGGCATCTGCCCAGCCCGTAAGCGAACTTCGTCAGTGATCTGCTAAAGCCACAAACAGAAATGTTATACCTCTCGTCACTACACACAACCCGAATAATAATAACATTTTCCCGATAGTGCTAAACACGTTACCTATTCTAAACAATAGTGCTAAAATGAAAGATATTGTTAACAATTCATCTTTTATTAATAGCAAGAGACAAGCCCCAAATCTTAAGAATATTCTTACAAAAGCTCGTTTTTCGGAAAGCCAGTTAGATGCACGGGTCGCGAAATGTAACCGATCGAAATGTGGCGCATGCATCCATATACTAGAAGGACCTAGCATTAAATTCAATGACACAAATTCTGTGTTTGAGGTTAAATTCAACATGTCATGTGACAGTAAATATGTTGTATACGCACTGATTTGTCAGGGCTGTGGAAAACAGTATATCGGTCAAACCACAGATTTAAGATCTAGATTAACTGTTCACAGGCAACAGATTAATAATGAAAACCATTGTCATCTCCCTGTCAGCCGACACATCAGACAGTGTGCCATACATTTGACCCCTTCTTTTAAAGTTTTCCCTTTTTACAAAGTACTAAATGAAAATCAAGCCTTATTGGATGTTAAAGAAACGATGTTTATAGAAAGGTATGGTTCCGAATTAAACGGATCACATAGACCTTGAATATATTTGTTATTTTGTTTGTTTAACAGCTTTGTGAAATTAGATTTCATGCAATACATGTACGTATTTATCAAACTGTTGAAGCATGTCATATCCTGAAAATACCCACCTCTGCTTCGAAACCAGTTATGTTTGATTTTGATTATTCTTTACTGCATGTATTGTACTCGTTTGAATTATCCCTTTTAATCTCTCTTTTCATGTTTATTGTGACCAACTGTTTCTATTAATGTCAGCATGTTATCAAGTCACTGCTTGCTTAAGCCAGGCACGTCGTCTAGCGACCGTTGTGCCCTGTATTTGTATATATACCAGTCTGTCATTTGAAAACAGTATTCCTTGAAAAGAACATTACGTTCGAAACTGCAGTCGGAATATAATGATGTAGAAAGCTGAGAAGGTTTTTTCGTTATTTTTCTTATATTACTGCTCCACACCAGCAAACTTCTTTTTGGTACTTACAGTATATAGCGGAACACCTTCCTTGGTGACTACTACAGTTACTGTTCCATCCCTAGGTGCAACAACGTTGAAGAACAAGTCCATCACAGTCATGTCAGGCCTGACTAAAGTAATTTCAATATTCCCGTTGACACTTAATCCGGCTGATATGAAAATGGAAGCAACATTTCCAGGAACAGCGCCGGGGCTGTTGTTGATAACGTAGAATATCTTGTCAGGACCGCGATTAGGTTCCACAAGTACCAACACATCCTGCTCACATGCTATTTCGGAAAAGAAAGCAAAATGATGACAAAATTTCCACAACTGGGAGATTCGAATTCTTAAGAAACTTAATTTAGAGATATATATCTACACACGGCTCTAGAACTAGCACGTATGTAGACATTGTTTTTTGGCAGTAGATTAACCTTATCTAGCCGGGGGGTTTCATCGCGGCTCCAGAACGATGGGAACAAGAGAGCGGAAACTTTCTGACATTTCCGCGAATCTTTTTGGCGTCATTTTGGAACTAATTGCATAGTCCTGCAAAGCTTATGGAAAATTTAATATGGCGCCGACGAATTCTCTTCGGAAAGTAGTGTTTTCGGTCTTTTCTGTGCATTTTTTTGCATTTGTCTTGCCTAATGGCATAATAGTAATATATTTGCCAAAACTAATTACTCCCTATGATATTAAATAGTTTTGAGGGAAAATATCGAAATTGAAAATAATACGGAAATGCGGTTCAAAACTTCCGATTACATGACGTCACTGTGACGTCATAATGGCAGCCATCTTGGATATTTTATCACTTTCTTGTACAGCTTGACCCAAATATATAGAAAGCCTTCTACCCTAACTGGTAACGAAAATAAATAGTTTCATCAAGTGGAAACTCGTTCAACTTGCATGTTATTTAATAAAAAGAAGATTCATTGAAAACAAATATTTCAAATGTTAGCTTCATCAAATGGAAACCCATTCAACCCACATACTATTGAAAAAAAGGTGACAAATATTTTAAATGTAAGGTTCATCAAGGCAATACTTGTACAATTCACATACTATTGAAAACAAGCTGAGTAGCTAGCAGGTCCTCCGCATACAGCATATACGCTTCCAATATCTTCTTAAATATAACTTGGAAAGTGGATATGTGTATGTGGAAAGAGACGTTTATCTGGAATTGTTGAGATAATTTGAGGAGGATTGGGAAGCAGTAATGGGTAGTGTAACACTGGAATGTAAGTCTGTAGTTGTATATGGATTTGTAGATGGTGAGGTTTATAAATCGATGGGTGGAATAGGTCAAGATATCGCGTTCACAACACAGTCACAGATGGGTACAATATGGGTGAGTGAAATCCAACATGGTCAATGGCAGCCATCTTGGATTACATACTACCTCAATAAAAATCAACACCAATGGCTGTCTAACTGATGTGAAGCACCGTCTCGAGTTTGAAGTCGTTTGGTCACATTGTTCTCGAGATATCACGTTCACAAGATCCGAGACGGATGGAATCCTGTATGGCCAATGGCAGCCATCTTGGATAACGTACCTCAGTGAAAACAATACCAATGGCCGTCTAATTGATGTGAAGCACATTCTCAAGTTTGAAGTCGATTGGTCAAACTGTTTTCGAGATATCGCGTTCACAAGATGCGGGATGGACAGAATCCAATATGGTCAATGGCAGCCATCTTGGATTACGTTCCTCAGTGAAAACCAATACCAATGGCCGTCTAACTGATGTGAAAAACCTTCCCAAGTTTGAAGTCGATTGGTTGATTTGTTCTTGAGATATCGCGTTGACAAGATGTGGAAAGGAGTGAATCCAATATGGTCCATGGCAGCCATCTTGGATTACGTACCTCAGTGAAAATCAATACCAATGGCCGTCTAACTGATGCGAAGCACATTCTCAAGTTTGAAGTCGATTGGTAGAACTGTTCTTGAGATGTCGCGTTCACAAGATCTGGGACGCATGGAATCCAATATGGTCAATGGCAGCCATCTTGGATTACGTACCTCAGTAAAAATCAATAGCAATGGCCGTCTGACTGACGTGAAGAACCTTCCCAAGTTTGAAGTCGATTGGTTGAATTATTCTCGAGATATCGCGTTCACAAGATCTGGGACGGATGGAATACATTATGGTCAATGGCAGCCATAGTAGTAGGGAGCGAGGGTTTCGACTCCCATTTTCCAGGGAGGTAACTCTTGGTGCCCTTTTTTCCAGGTTAAAGGTATAGGGGACGCCACATCGCCTTTCACCTCTGTGACGTCTGTGGCACCAGGGGGCGCCACCAGCTCAAGGTCACGTGGAGGTCAAAAGTAGTTCCGGCAACCTTCAACCTTTGTATTCTTCCGCGGTCTGGTGGTAATGCCGTCACTTCCGCGGACAGAAAGTAGTCCCATTTCAACCAAGTGACTTCCAATGTTAATGTATACGGGGAATGCCTAAAACAGTATGGGAATAGACGTTTTGTGACTGGGGTGGGTCCCTAGTGGACCGAATGGGTCGAGTGAGGTATCAAAGTGAAGCGCTCCTCGAGGGCCATTCAGTCATGGGTGGGTGCATGTAAAATTAGGATTTTTTCCCGAAACTATAAAAAGCGGAACACGGACTTTACCCCTAAACTAGGGGAAAACCCCTATCAACTCTAGCCAAAAGGGCTAATATCGGTCTCCGGGCTTATCGGGGCCTGTCTATCAAGTCAATGGGGTGGGTGCATGTAAAATTAGGATTTGTCCCCGAAAACATAAAAAGCGGAACACGGACTTTACCCCTAAACTAGGGGAAAACCCTTATCAACCCTAGCCAAAAGGGCTAATATCGGTCCCCGGGTTTATCGGGGCCTGCCTATCAAGTCAATAGGGTGGGTGCATGTAAAATTAGGATTTTTTCCCAAAACTATAAAAAGCGGAACACGGACTTTACCCCTAAAATAGGGGAAAACCCCTATCAACCCTAGCTAAAAGGGCTAATATCGGTCCCCGGGCTTATCGGGGCCTGCCTATCAAGTCAATGGGGTGGGTGCATGTAAAATTAGGATTTTTTCCCGAAACTATAAAAAACGGAACACGGACTTTACCCCTACAATAGGGGTCTGTATTATACAATATAAGGGAAAATGGCTGTATGGGGTATGGGGATGGTCAATTTTTTTCGTGGGCTTTACTATGGCTTGTGGGGTCTCGTTTTTCTCGTTTCGCCAAGAAAATGACAATGGGAAGGGTCCCGGAGCGAATCGGTGAAATTTTTGGGAAAAGTCACCGAGGTCTGTATATAGGCCTATAGGCTGGCTATATGGGGGTATAGGTTCAACCTGGAAATTCACACACGTTCATTGTGATATGGGTTGCTTGGATTTGTTTTTCACGTCTCGTCATTTAGAACACGATGGGAAGGGTCCCGGAGCGAAACGGTGAAATTTTTGAAAAAGTACCATATAGCCCATATAGCTCCATACTGGCTATGGGGATATAGGTCCATCCTGGGAAATTCACACACGTTCATTGTGATATGGGTTGTGGGGTCTTGTTTTTCTCGTCTCGTCATTTAGAACACGATGGGAAGGGTCCCGGAGCGAAGCGATGAAATTTTTGGAAAAAGTTCACCGAGGCCTGGGTAGGCCCATAGGCCTACACTGCATGGCTATGGAGGTATAGGTCCATACGGGGTGAACGTTTTGGGGCCTAGGTGAGCCCCTTATGATCCTATGGTGTCGTGTGAGGTCTTATTTTGAAGCTCCCGTGGAGTTTGTAATGTATCGACTAATGGTTCGTCCGTGTGGAATAGTTTGCGCATGCGCAGTCTGGCCGTAGCATAGAAAGCAGGCAAGTTGGGGGATATGTAGGGGGGTGTGTTTGGGGTAGAGATGGACCACTATGGGTCCAAATGGGTTGTGGGAGGTGTCAAAGTGAAGCTTATGTGGGGTACAGTCAGAATGGCGTGTTTTAAAGTGCAAGTCGCGTCAATCTGAGCATTCGCAGTTGGGTGTAGTAAGTAAAGTGGCCATTTTGGGGGTGCGTGGAGGTGTGTTTGGGGTAGAGAGGGACTATCCTTGGTCCGATTGTGTCGTGGGAGGTGTTATCTTGTAGCTCTCGGGGTGTACATCCCGATGTTCACGTCATCTGTGACGTCATCGGGGACGTTATCAGTAGGAGTAGTGGCGAAAGTGGGCATTTTGGGGCAGTGAAGGAAGGTATTTGGTGTAGAGATGAACCATCCATATCTGTCACACATTATACCACATCTTTGTTGTGTTATACCACATCTGTCCTGCATTATACCATATATGTCCTGTATTATACCATACCTGTCCTATGTTATACAATATCTGTCCTGTATTATACCAAATCTGTCCTGTGTTGTACCATATTTGTTCTCTATTATACCATTTATGTCCTGTATTATACCAAATCTGCGCTGTATTATACAGTATCTGTCCTGTATTATACCAAATCTGTGCTGTATTATACCAAATCTGTGCTGTATTATACAATATCTGTCCTGTGTTATACCATATCTCTGCTGTATTATACAATATCTGTCCTGTATTATACAATATCTGTCCAGTATTCTGCAATATATGTTCTGTATTATACCAAATCTGTCCTGTATTATACAGTATCTGTCCTGTATTGTACCATATATGTCCTGTATTATACAGTATCTGTCCTGTATTGTACCATATATGTCCTGTATTATACCATATCTACTCTGTATTATACAATATTTCTCCTCTATTATACCATATCTGTGCTGCATTATACCATATCTGTCCTGTATTGTACCATATATGCCCTGTATTATACCAAATCTGTGCTGTATTATACAATATTCGCCCTCTATTATACCATATCTGTGCTGTATTATACCATATCTGTCCTGAATTATACCATATCTGTGCTGTATTATGCAATATCTGTCCTGTGTTATACCATATCTGTGCTGTATTATACCAAATCTGTTCTGTTTTGTACCATATTTGTCCTGTATTATACCAAATCTGTCCTGTTTTGTACCATATTTGTCCTGTATTATACAGTATATGTTCTGTATTATACCAAATTTGTGCTGGATTATACAGTATCTGTCCTTTATTATACCAAATCTGTGCTGTATTATACAATATATGTTCTGTATTATACCAAATCTGTCCTGTATTATACGGTATATGTCCTGTATTATACCAAATCTGTGCTGCATTATACCATATCTGTTCTGTATTGTACCATTTATGTCCTGTATTATACAATATATGTTCTGTATTGTACAATCGGATAGCCGTTGTCGTGAATAACAACAAGTTCAGCAATGTTTATACAGTTTATTATTCCCATTGTTACATCATACCCAGGCTGGGAGAGCCGCCC
The DNA here is from genome assembly GCA_036873755.1 of Hanleya hanleyi. Classification (NCBI taxonomy): domain Eukaryota; kingdom Metazoa; phylum Mollusca; class Polyplacophora; order Lepidopleurida; family Hanleyidae; genus Hanleya; species Hanleya hanleyi. The sequence goes on from JAVTVY010041054.1 coordinate 9,131, forward strand.
TGGGCATGTTTGGTATGTTCACAGCAAAACAAATTGAAATATCAAACACCATGTTTTATTATTTAACGCACCGTCACATTAGGTACAAGTGTTTACTGAGCTCAAGTCAACGATCAGCATGTAGACATATAAAGTATGTACGGCATGTTATGGTATTCATCAGTGCATGGGTGAAGCATTCAGCCGATGGGGTGGTCGGTCAGCTTGGTAACGAAAAACGTAACATTGGCCACCTTCTCCACTGTCCACTTGGTGTTGGGGCGTTGTTGTTGGGCCCATTCCAAGGGATCCACGGTGTGCAGTTTCTCCAGCATCGTCTCTAGCGACACTCGGTTAATGATGGTAAACGGTTGGTCAAATACCTGGATGTTCCTGCTCGGGTAAAAGTATCGGACTTGGACTGTCTCCTTATGCTGTAGCACATAACCACACGCCAGATTCAATCTGAAGGCCGTAGTTTGGTCGTTGAAGATGGATTCCACGTAGCTACGTAGACGGGCGAGGTAGGTCAGTCGGAAATTGTAGATATCTTGAATAGGGCGATGACGGTTGAAACATTGGCGTATCATGGACCAATGGCACCGATAGATGTCACTCACTGGATGGGCGTCCTGTAAGAGATCGCTAGGAACATTTATGGGCTCATCCAGAAAATGTTCGATGTTGTCAGGCGCACGACTCGAAACCGTAACGGTGGGGTCCGGCTGGATATCCAGGCTCTTCTGAACTGGGGGTATAGGCGGGCTCTCCGTCATCGCATCACCAGTGGCGTTCGTCTCCCCGGGCTCATCGTCACTGGGTCGGACCTTCCGCGGCTCCTCTTCAGTGGAAAGTTGTCGCCCAAACCGTAGAGACGGGGCATGAATCAAACGCTGATGCCGTCTTAACTGACTGCGTCGTTTGAAGAGTTGACCACAATCCTTACATTGTTCCGTCGCGCACCCGTGGAATGAGCGTTCGTGGCGCAGTAAAGGATCCTTCCGATTAAATTACCGTGCGCAGGTTATACAAGTATACCGTGCATCGTTGTGGGTGGAGGCCTAGTGGCGGTGCAAGTCGTGCAGACGAGTAAACTGCTTCTGGCAAGTTGTGCAAGTGAACATCTTGGTGGTTGACAGAGTGTCTGATGAAACGGCCAGGCCGCTTCCCTTTTATAGCACGCTAGCTGGCGATCTATTTTTAGCAGACTCAGTTCAACTATCCTCCGTGTCTCTTCGGTCACCTCCGTGTCTTTTCGGTGACGTCTGTGACTCTTCGGGCGCCTCCGTGTCTCTTCGGTAACCTCCGTGGCATCTTTGGTCACCTCCGTGTCTCTTCGGTGACCGCCGTGACATCTTCGGTAACCTCCGTGTCTCTTCGGGCACATCCGTGACATCTTCGGTCACCTCCGTGTCTCTTCAGTCACCTCCGTAACTACCCGGCTGTTCCCGTGTAAACCCGGATGGATCTCCGTGTCTCTTCGGTGACCTCCGTGACATCTTCGTTCACCTCCGTGTCTCTTCGGTGACCTCCGTACCGTCAACGATCAGCATTTAGACATATAGAGTATGTACGGCATGTTATGGTATTCATCAGTGCATGAGTGACGCATTCAGCCGATGGGGGTGGTCGGTCAGCTTGGTAACGAAAAACGTAACATTGGTCACCCTCTCTACGACCCATTGTGTGTTGGGGCGTTGTTGTTGGGCCCATTCCAAGGGATCCACGGTGTCCAGTTTCTCCAGCATCGCCTCTAGCGACGCCCGGTTAATGGTGGTAAACGGTTGGTCAAATACCCGGATGTTACTGCGCGGGTAAAAATATCGGGCTTGGTCTGTGTCCTTATGCTGTAGCACATAACCAAACGCCAGATTCAACTTGAAGGCCGTCGTTTGATCGTTGAAGATGGCTTCCACGTAGCTGCGTAGACGGGCGATGTCGGTCAGTCGGAAATTGTAGATATCTTGAATAGGGCGATGACGGTAGAAACAGTGCCGGATCATGGGCCAATGGCGCCGATAGATGTCACTCATTGGATGGTCTCCGTGTAACAGATCGCTAAGAACATTTATGGGTTCGTCCACGAAGTTTACTTTGCCCTCCACGTCGTACTAAATCTGGCCCAAGGTCTTGTCGTCGGAATTTGACTGTTGAATTAGGGCGACATCATGATCGGCCCTCGTGCGATGGATGGGAGTTCCCCTTGTCTCGATATTGGTGCCTCCGGGCTCTTCTACCTGCAAACGTGGCTGCGGAACAGGGTGTCCTGTGCGTTGGTGTGGCAGCAACTGACTGGTCAGTTTGAAAAGCCGATCACATTCTTCGCATGGACGCTTGGGTACTTCATGGCGTGCACGTGTGTGGCGCTGTAAACGACAGTGTACATATCATACAGCTATACCGGGCGGTTCCTTCGTGCTTGGTAGCCTCATGGCGGCGCAAGTCGTGCAGACGAGTAAACTGCTTCTGGCAAGTTGTGCAAGTGAACATCTTGGTGGTTGACAGAGTGTCTGATGAAACGGCCAGGCCGCTTCCCTTTTATAGCACGCTAGCTGGTGAACTATTTTTAGCACACTCAGTTCAACTATCCTTCGTTTCTCTTCGGTCACCTCCGTGTCTTTTCGGTGACGTTCGTGACTCTTCGGGCACCTCCGTGTCTCTTCGGTAACCTCCGTGACATCTTCGGTAACCTCCGTGTCTCTTCGGGCACCTCCGTGACATCTTCGGTGACCTCCGTGACATCTCCGGGCACCTCCGTGTCTCTTCGGCCACCTCCGTGTCTTTTCGGGAAGTGACCGAAGGAACTCGGAAGTGAACGACATTGTGGGAAAAACCCCACAGACAGGTCAGTACATGTGCTAACATGTTCACACTCCGTCACCGAAAAGACACGGACTGAAGATGGCGGACCTCGACCGGTGGTGGTGATGGTGGTGGGAGCTCCCGTGTGGCAGAGCTCTTGGATCGGAGCTCTTGGAGCTCAAAGCGTGTGGAGCTCAGAGCTCTGCCACACGGGAGCTCCCACCACCACCACCACCACCGGTCGAGGTCCGCCATCTTCAGTCCGCGTCTTTTCGGCCGATAAGTATCAAAATCAAACTCAAAAACCCCTCCAGGAAAACAAAGGCCCTAGCTTTTGGCCACGAGGTCAACTAGATCGTTTTTATGGCCAGTATCTGCTATATATGACGTAATTCCATACGTAAAACTGATTGACAAAGTAACGTATAGAATTTTGTATAGAACCAGTAAATTCTAGCAGAAATGGGCTCTGAGAGAATGATGTCAAATGCAATATGTTTCTGCGCATTGTCTGCTGATATTGAATTTACGGAAGTGATTTATGCTATTCTAAAGGGATTGTGAGTGCGGAAGAGTACGGGAACATCAATACCAGCGAATCAAGGCACTGGCTTGCGAGAATGAGGATAGAGAGGCTTTGTTCCGAAAGAGAATCATTCAAAATAGCTATTTGCCAAATGTCATGCTTGTAACCGAAAGTGCACAATATAACTGCACGACTGCGAGGTATTGTTCGCGCACAGGGGTGTCTAACTCATTAAATACTACATAGTCATTTCTGTCTCTTCCAAGTGGGCTACCATTTGAAATTGTCCGATTGTCCGGTAATGAGTGAGTCCATCTGAATCCTTTCGTCGGCAAAATAAGCATTCAAGATTCAATATTTTGTTGTACAAACACCAGTCAAAGGCAGAGTACAAAATTTTAAGAGGAATACAACAAGAGAAACAATTGAACAGGGACATGAATATTAATATTTATATATATGTTATATCTGAGAGATATGTTATATCTGAGTGTTACCGTTGATATTAGAACCTTGATTTTTGGCATGAAGGTGCATTAGGGGACTGTTACCAGCATGTTTCGGGCTGACCTACTTTTGATGAAAATTTCTGTTGGTTTTTAATTAAAATCACTGGTGAAACTAACTTGAGCCGTGCCTATCTTAATACAGGCAGGATTTCAACTGGGGGTCCACGAGTTCAGCGTGCGTAGGAGTCCTAATGCCTACCCTACTTCTTATGTCCTGTGACGTTATTCATACTGGGCATGAAGGTGCATTAGGGGACTGTTGCCAGCATGTTTCGAGCTGACCTACTTTTGATGAAAATTTCTGTTCATTTTTTATTAAAATCACTGGTGATTCTAACTTGGGCCGTGCCCATCTTAATATTGGCAGGATTTCAACTGGGGTCCAAGAGTCCAGTGCGTGTCGGAGTCCTAATGCCTACCCTACTTCGTAGGTCCTTTGACGTTATTCACACTATTCTCATATATAATAAATCCAATCCGGAAATTAACGAAGCAATAATTCATTCCACCGAATATAGTTGCAAATGAATTCAAACGCGCTTGAATGCAGTGTTGTCATGTGAGATTGGAGGTTGAAAAGAAAAGTGTGGCAGAGATCACACTCTCTTAGCGCATGCGCATTTCAAAAAGTCACGAGAAGAACAACAAGAACAACAAGAACAACAACAACACGAGCCTCCCGTAGACCTGCGTGCCGCAGGTAAAAATATACTATTAGGTTGGTGTGCATTTTTGAGCTGTAGGCAACGTTAAGTCGACTGACCCATGCTCCATTTGATATCCCAGAAAACACAGGGAATAGCCCTAGTGTTGAAGCATATTCATGAAACATTCACAATTGTCGGCTAAAAGGCTTTTAAGAGAAATCCCTATCTCTTAACCCAGAAAAGGGAGATAACCTATAATGTGAAAAACAAGCAGAATGACTGCCAAAGTCAAAAATCACCAGCGGACATCCTTAATAACAGACCTGTAATAGAAATGGACATAAGAGAGTTTTTGTCTCCATGAAAACATGTTTTAGAGGCTGTCAGCATATTGAAATGTGGTCAAATTTCCAAGCACTAACACAATTCTGGAATTGGCTATAGATAGAAACAAGCGCTGGATAAGCGCAAAGACCTCCGTCGAGGCAACAGGGTCAGTAGGGGAATAGTACATCACTGAATAACATAGGGCCGGATGCCAAGCTCAATTTTGCATTTGTTGGACGTTAACTTCACCAATGGTAATTAACCTGAGATTGAGGGTTCCCCACTAGCATGTCCAGCTAGGGATGTGGAAGTCACATTCCCCGCAAATAATATTTCTTTGATTTCACTTGCTTGAAATATTGGGGTATGAAATAGAGTGTATTGATGGAAAACCTGGAATACTGCTTGAGACATTAGGCCCCTCCCCACCCACACCTCCCCATGAGTGGACAGTAGTAGTAAAAGCGTAAATTGCCCCTCATTTGCGGCGCGCTCACTTCCGGTTGTGCGGCGCGCTGCCCTCAGCCAATCAGAAGCGAGTATTTTGACCCGGTGCATTATGGGACATATCCAAGATGGCGGCGTCTGCCTTCTGGTTCAAGATATTTCAAATAAATTAATTAATTAATTAATTAATTTTAATTAATTACTTGTAAAATGGCGGTGTTTTTAGACGGCGCAAGGGAGCAAACGAGGCGGTGGGGACGTCACGGGGAGAAAAAACCCTCACATTACCCTCAAAAAAACCTCTAAGCCATATAATAATAATAAACATAATCTATAGGTGTTGTACCATGTTAATAGGATCAGTCTAGCATCTGTACCACCCTAGGATCGAGTGTTTATTGTCCCGTGTATCTCCGCAAGAAAACAACAAACAAAATGGCGGCTCCAGGATGGTGTGGGGATGCCCTTTCCATATCACGGCGTCGACCGTAGCGCCATCTGCACACACTGACGCAAGGGAGACAACTCGTGTGGACCAACCGTGTGGAAATAGCCGTGTTGGAGCTAGGGGAGCCCCTAGTGGACCGATGGGGTCGAGTGAGGTATCAAATTGAAGCTTAGATGAGGGGGTATTTGCTGGCTGGGTGGGTGCATGTACAATTTTTCCTGAAAAAAAAAAATACGGAACACGGACTTTATCGAAAAACCTGGGAAAATGCCTATATGGGGTATGAGGGGTATATAGGTCGCCGGGCTTAACGAGGCTTGTCTATCAATAGAGTTATCTCCCCTAGTTCCAGGGTGGGTGTATGTAAAAATTTTCCCGAAAAAATACGGAATACGGACTTTATCCTAAATTACGGGAAAATGCCTATATGGGGTATGGGAGGTATAGCACCATCCTGGGAAACGTACTTCTATACATTTGCAGTAGGGTTGTGGGGTCTCGTTTTACTCGTCTCGTCATTTAGAACATGATAGGAAGTGTCCCCGTGCGAATCGGTGAAATTTTTGAAAAAAAGTCACCGAACCCCATATAGTCCCATACTGAGGGTATAGGATCAATGTTTGTCCCCCTGGGAAACGTACTTCTATACATTTGCGGTAGGGTTGTGGGGTCTCGTTTTACTCGTCTCGTCATTTAGAACACGATAGGAAGTGTTGCGGAGCGAATCGGTGAAATTTTTGAAAAAAGTCACCGAGGCCTGGGTAGGCCCATAGGCCTATACTGCATGGCTATGGGTGTATAGGCCCATACGGGGTGGACATGTTGAGTCTAGGTGAGTCCCTAATGGTCCAATGGGGTCGAGTGAGGTCTTATTTTGAAGCTCTCGTGGAGGAGCACTTGACTACACTAATGGTTCGTCCGTGTTCAATAGTCTGCGCATGCGCAGTCTGGCCGTAGTATAGAAAACAGGCATTTTGGGTGCTATGTAGGGGTGTGTTTGGGTTAGAGATGAGCTAATCACGGTTCGAATGGGTCGTGTGAGGTGTCAAAGTGAAGCTTGTGTGGGGTAGAGTCAGAATGGTGTGTTTTTGAATGCATGTCGCGTTAATCTGCGCATGCGCAGTTGGTTGTAGTAAGTAAAGTGGCCATTTTGGGGCAGCGAAGGAAGTTATTTGGGGTCGAGATGGGCTAATCACGGTTCGAATGCGTCCTGAAAGGTGTCATCTTGTAGTTCTCGGGGTGTACACTCCGATTTGAGGGATGTTCGCGTCATCTGTGACGTCATCGGTGACGTCATCGGTACGAGTAGTAGCGAAAGTGGCCATTTTCGGGCAGTACATGAAGGTATTTGGGGTCGAGATGGGCTATTCACGGTTCGAATGCGTCCTGGAAGGTGTCATCTTGTAGTTCTCGGGGTGTACATTCCGATTTGAGGGATGTTCGCGTCATCTGTGACGTCATCGGTGACGTCATCGGTACGAGTAGTAGCGAAAGTGGACATTTTCGGGCAGTACATGAAGGTATTTGGGATCGAGATGGGCTATTCACGGTTCGAATGCGTCCTCGAAGGTGTCATCTTGTAGTTCTCGGGGTGTACATTCCGATTTGAGGGATGTTCGCGTCATCTGTGACGTCATCGGTGACGTCATCGGTACGAGATGTAGCGAAAGTGGCCATTTTCGGGCAGTACATGAAGGTATTTGGGGTCGAGATGGTGCGGTAGGAATATCATTCTGCGCATGCGCAGACGCAATGCGGAGCTCTCGTCCAATCAGAAGCGAGTATTTCAAATCCGTCACAGAGCTCTCAGCCAATCAGAAGCGAGTATTTTGACCCGGTGCATTATGGGCCATATCCAAGATGGCGGCACGTATGTTCAAGATGGCGGCACATCCGGTGTCGAAAACTGGCCATTTCGTCGGGATGTGGTCACCTAGTGTCGAAAACTGGTCCTTGTATGGGTCCTGCTAGACGTTTTGACGCCATGATATAGACCGGAGAGAGAGAGAAAACAACAACAATAAGGATGACACATGAGGGAACAACAACAACAACAAGTTTTTTTTTCATATAGTTTATTTTCCCCTCCATCATAACATACCCACGCTGGGGGAGCCGCGTTGGGTATGTTTACAATTCAAGAAAGACTCTTGTCCAATCAGAGACCGCCATTTGCATCTGTCCTATTCGTTCCTGTCCGTTAGATGTATTCTTGTCCAATCAGAAGTCGCCATTTCAGAGAGTTCCTTCTTCGGTCATGTTCATTCTGAACCGTTTATTCTAATCATCGTCGGCCAGGCCTGGATATTCTTCGGCCAGGCCTGGATATTCTTCGGGCAGCATGTCCTGAAACAGTTGTTTGCGCATTCTGATCGCATTTTCCAGGGCCTCGGTGGGTGGTAAACCCATATCCTCTTCCAAGTGACGCTTGGTCTTCGTGATGGACCTGTGCGTGGGGTCCCCTTTCATTTCAAGCGGTAGTAAGGTATACTGTTCATAGATCGCCATGGCTGTTTTCCTGATGCGGGGCGCATTTGGGTGTACGTCTGTTGTAAATTATCCTCTCCGGCGTCCTCGATCGCTTCAGCGTGAGTATTGATAGCTGCTGTCACAATACGATCCCAGAAGGTAGGTTCTGCCTCACTTTCCTGGGATGAAGGCTGATTCTCTGAGGTCAAGCTCTCCATATCAGTAGATAGACTGTCAGCCATCTTGGATTCGGTATCAGTCGATGCACTCTCATCAATCTCTGTATCAGTATCTGCCTCAACGGGCTCCTCGGCGTCTTCAGTCCCATGTATATTTTTCTGGTGTCGCATCATATCGTAATGTCTGGTGAACGTGCGTTCACACTCAGAACAAGTATAAGCCATGCTGACGGTTGAACGTCGACTGTGCGTGTTTTGGGAATACGCTCGCTTTTATAGACAGTAACGCCCATCAACGCTTAGCTCAACGCTTCAACGCCCTGGTGAATTAGCTCAGAAGCTCTGATTTCATGGAATTGACACCAATTCATCGAAATGCAGTGACGTCCGTCAACGCCCGTCGTTACGCCTTAACGCTCGTCTCAACGCTTTAACACACTTTCTTAATGCTTTAACGTTGTTTAATGATGCGTTCGAACAAATGTTTTTTTTTGTGCTATTGCTCTGACATACGCCGCTTTCCAGTTCATGCCCGAGGTTTTCAACATCGACGCTGTTCTTTCAATTTCCATATGGACTGGGTCCTTATCCAACAATTTCATATGGGTCAGTAAGTCGACATACTGCTGACGTAAAGCCCGTCGTAGTCTGGGTGCCAATCTGTTATGGGCTAAAATTGCAGCTTCCTCTTTCGAATACCCTTTGCGTTGAAACTTGTTTCCTGTGGCCTCCAACATCCCGCCCATTTCGGCGTCCATACTTTCTTTGAACAAATCCTTCCATAGCCTCGAGTTCACATTATGTTCTTCAACCTCGGGTTGGGCCTTCACGGTTGGGTGATATTCCAGGACTGATGGTATGAAGCGGGCCCGCTGTATGGGGGTGGGCTTCTGCTGCTGCTTGCCAGGAGTGCACTCGGCGGATGGTGTAGGGGTATAGGCCGTTGTGGTGATTCCTCGCCGGATAACAGGTGGGTCGTCAGCCGACGATCTTCGGGGGTATGGGCTTTTAAATCTACGAACAGGTAGCCGTACGGACGAATTGTCGCTTCTTGAAACGCCCACATAAAATGGTCAATGTTCTGAGGATAAATTCGGCTACCAAACACACGGATTTGTGCTCTATCAATGGGATTGGAGAACAACACAAAGTATTGGCAGTTCAAGGCAATATCTCTGGACGCCTTCCCTTGAGGAAAGAGATTCTGAGTCAAATAGATGACGGACAGATTTCGATGATGGGACCCTCGAGGTCGGCGATTTTCGAATTGTCTTTGGCCGCACTCATCAGATCATCGAGCACTACCACGTTGGTCTGCTCGGAATCGAAGTAATAGGGTTCGTCTATGTCGTGAGGAATTCCTGGAACAAAGCTCACATTCTGTAGTCGTGCAGTTTCGTAGGCGGGCTGGCATTGGCTATAACATCAAACAACACGTGTCGGAGCTGGGGTTGCCACACCTTCCTCTAAGAACTTCATCACCCAGGACGTCTTTCCACACCCCGTAGGGCCGCTCACCGTCATCGTATAAGGGTGCTCTAATACTGTCGTGTGTGACGTAGGTGTTGATCGTTCCTCGCGCGTACTTTGAATTTGCACGTTATCGGGACTCCGTTCCTTGCGATGGCTTCGCTGTATATGTCTACGTAGATTAAATGGCGTGGAAAATGACTTCGAACACAAGTGACATGCGTAAACCATGGCTCTCATCTCCACGGACACCAGGCGTATAATGAAGCTTTCACAGATGCATGTGTGTGTTTATATGTCAGAGCTCCGAGCGGTGGAAACCTTTACACCGCGCGCGCCGGGGTCAAAGTTCAGTTCCGGTCACGTGAACGGAAGCGGAAGTGACCTCCGGAGCTCCGGAGCTCCGGAGCTCCGAGTTCTCTTGTAGCAACGCCCGTCAACGCCCGGTGGTGGCGTCGGAGCTCCGGAGCTCCGAGTTCCATGAGCTCCGGAGCTCCAAGAGCTCCGCGAGCTCGGAGCTCATGCATATAAACACACACATGCATCTGTGAAAGCTTCATTATACGCCTGGTGTCCGTGGAGATGAGAGCCATGGTTTACGCATGTCACTTGTGTTCGAAGTCATTTTCCACGCCATTTAATCTATGTAGACATATACAGCGAAGCCATCGCAAGGAACGGAGTCCCGATAACGTGCAAATTCAAAGTACGCGCGAGGAACGATCAACACCTACGTCACACACGACAGTATTAGAGCACCCTTAT
>JAVTVY010041055.1:0-19592 GCA_036873755.1 Hanleya hanleyi
TGCATGTGACTACTATTAAAGATATCTGCAGAATTTATCACCCGAATTCAATGAAATCTTCTTTTACTATTTTTACCCCTCAGCCCATAGGGCTGTAGGGTCTTGTCGTTGCCATGTACGTACGTCCGTCCGTCCGTCCGTCAACATTTTCTTGTCCGCTGAATATCTGCAGATCTATGAAGGCGGGCCTGACCAAACTTTGGTGAGAGCTTCCTGAATGTTGACTGAAGAAATGATTAGATTTTCAGATGGCTATGATGATTTCGTGATTTTTAATTATTTTTTTATATTATTTATTGTTGGCTCAGCTTTTGCAATGTTATCTATGCCCATCAACATGTTCTTGTCCGCTGAATATCTGCAGATCTATCAAGTCAGGCCTGACCAAACTTTGGTGAGAGCTTCCTGAATGTTGACTGATGAAGTAATTAGATTTTCAGGTGGCTATGATGATTTCATGAATTTTAATTATTTCTTTTATTTTGTTTATTGATGGCTTGGCTTTTTGCACTGTTATCTATGCCCATTGGGAACCCTTGGTTGCATGTTTCATTTTGACTTTTGAAGGTTCCCTGATACAAGAAAGCCTGGGCCATTCAAGATTACCATTGGATGGAACTCCCCAATTCCCATATATTCTGAGAGCTTACATGATGCTACACTTGTTCAACCTATGCACTACCCTTGGGGGATTTCTCCACCCCTGGGGCACTAAATGTTAAAGTTTTGGACTTTTACCTATTCACAGCTTCTCAGCCTGCAGTGTACATTGCTTTTTCACACACATGCTGAATAACCTAATTTTTTTTCCTTTTATAGTAATAACTAACAGGTTGGTGACATCATTTTATTTCTCAAGTACAAGAGAAAATAACCGGCGAGGGGGTCCCCGCAGTATCGAACCCCTGTTAGGCTTGAATTTCATGTCGCCTTAAATGAAGGACAACATTTTTCTTCAATTTTGCTGCATCGATTTATCAGAAAGCTTTTGCACAAACCATATTTTATTTCAGAAGTATAATATGAAATAACTGGCAGGGGAATCCCTGCAGTATCGAACCCGTTAGTGTGAATTTCGCGTCGCCTTAAATGAAGGACAATCTTAAAGCTTTTGCACAAAACATATTTATTTCAGAAGTGTAGTTTGAATTTCGCGTCACCTTAAATGAAGGACAACATTTTCCTTCAATTTTGCTGTTAAATCATTCTATTTTACATCATATGATTTATCCTAAAACTTTTGCATGAACCATATTTGTGTCCACACATTTAACTGGTACAACATAATGCTTCAATTTTTGTCACCAAACATGTTACTGTACCTTGGAAATTATTTAAAACGAGTGATTAGGAGAGTGTCAATCATTGTGTTTCTATGTCATTAAACTTATCACATTTGTGCAATGCATAAATTGCCACTGATAAAGCTACACTTTCTTGCATGCTGTAATCCCAGCACACCACTCACGTGAAAACGAAGTCTATTATATCTATCACTTTCATTTTTTGTTTCATTTGAGTTTTGGGTGCCCATACGTTTTTTGGAATGCAGCCCTGATCCTACTTGACTAAAAAAAAAACAGGCTGAGGGGTCCACGTACCTTTTAGGTGCTTGCCTGCAATTCATGTTTTTCTTCACACTGACTGAAGATAGTGATTCTCTGTCCAGGGCAACGAATTGTATCTGTCCGTCGTCCTTTAGCTGTAGCCTGTACCGTACGAATAATTTCGTTGACGTGCAGGTCGACAGCCCGTGTCATTGTTGTTGTCGCACAAAAGCGTTTCATCAGAGAAATGGATGGTTAAATTCGGCACGATGTACCGACTGATTGATGAGGAAACAACTGATCCATTAAGGCCTTTGTGCTGGCATCCATTTAGGCACTCAAAATATAACAAAGATACAAGCTTGAGCTTCCATCATGTCCATGTGCACAGCAATATTGAAACATATTTCCAAGAAATGCTTCACCCATGTCGAAGAGATATAAGAAAGCAACACATATTAACTAATCAAATTATTTAACATTTACAGTATAATGGAAAATATATTGAAAATTTGTTTTTGAATTCTCCAAAAGTATTTTGGGGTTGAATATTCATTACACATGTCAGATAGGCATTTAAGCCAAAGTCATTGTATCAAACCAGTGACTGCAATCTATCCAGGAAACATGTCTTTGAAATGTAAATGAGTGACAGGTTGCTTCTGACAATCTTGACTGGTAGAAACTTTTGTTTGGAGCTTTGAGTATTTGCATACAAATTGGGATCTGGATTCTACTGGTGACCTGCATTTACAAGCCCAGTGTATTGATTCCTTCAGTGTTTCCCAGTTCTTTGACTTTGGAAGAATATTTGCATATGAACTTGGGTGTATGCTTTTGCCTGCAAGACCTTGCAACCCTGTCTGTGACTGAACAGTGGGACTGTCTCCACCACAGGTACCATGAGCACAAAGGCTGGGCAATTCTATTTGAACAGTTTAGGTGTTTTTACTATCAAGTATGCAAAATTCTGTTGTATTTGTAATGTCTATGGAGAATTGAAGAAAACAGATTTTCTAAATTTTGAGAATTATCCATCATATCTTTGGTGTTATGCTGTTTTGCAAGGTTTTAATTAAAACAGTCTCTTGCCATATTATACAACTTCGACATGGGCGAGAAAGTTTGTGCAAATATATTCTAGTATTATACTGCCATAAATGGAAAGAAATGCTTGTCAAGGTGAGGTTACAAGGATGGATGCCATAACAAAGGCCTTAACTAAAACCATGATGGCTTTGGTACGCAACCGTCAAAACTGCCGGAGTTAAAACTAGTATTGCTACGTGCTTGTGACGGTCCGCTTGTGACACGAGGGAATCCCCGCTAGAGATGCATGCCGGGACTGTGCCTCGTTTTGAAATTAATGGGATTCCCCAAAGAATGTGAACCAAAATGGCGGCTTTTGAGTCGCCTCCACGCTGTAACGGTCAGCTCCTGAGTTTTCGTGGATTTGCTTACTTATTTTTTTACGGCCAATAATTACTGATAATTAAAATACATGCGGCATTATTTACCTCCAAAATATTGATGCGGGCGGGTCATGCGAAACAACCTATCAACTGACAACGGCCTAACATTGCTATTCGTCAATTAGAAATTCAGAATAAATTGCTGTTGATTGTTATAAATAATATTAAAATATATCTTTAGAATTGTTCTTCGTTTTGGAATTGAATGAAACTATATCATCACTAAATTGTGTTATCATAGCTGTATTGTGTAACTGCAGAATGTGGAAATGGAATAAGGTTCTACAGGTTTCATGGTATGATGCTTATGTAGCAGTCTTTTCAAGGCTGATGTCAAGAGATACAGCAGGGATTCCTGATAAAAATTGTTTCTGTAAACAGGGGAAAAAGTTTTGTCAAAAACTCAAATACCAGCCCCAAATTTGCATATTTCATTATCATACATGTAGGCTACTAGAAGTATTGACTAAAACTCACTGATAGCTTGCCTGCATGTAGATAGAGAAATCCATCCTTGTAATGACAGCCGTTGTATGTCATATGTCAGATATCGATCATTACATGGATGGATTTCTGTCTGGGCTGTATCCCCCCGGCAGACCACTTGTTCTCACTTGAGATCTAGCTAAGAAGGTACACTATGCCTAAATTCTGCCCTCAGCCAGATTTGCAGTACAAACTTTGTTCAAGTTACAGATCAGGAAAAATATCGATACTCAATATGAATTTGAAGTGGGACATAATATGGTTTTGCGAATTCACATTAATCACTGCTTGGCATTTGGGCACCAAAACACATGTCACATGAGGAAAAGAACCATACATGTTAAAACTATGGTCAAGACGAAGAGTCTCGTCAAATCACCGAAGTTATTAGCAGCGTTGAGCTCGGTCAATGCAAGGATGGGTGACCGGGTGCTGTACTGGCTGGGCTGGTCAGTGTCCAGAATAATAGGAACTGTGAACACTCTCGTGTTCTGGCACATGTAGGCACCGTCGTGATATGACTGAAACAATGTTGAAAACGACGTTAAATCCTACTCACTCACTCCAAAACGAAGAGAATTGATCATGCAGACATTTGAAATTTATGCTAGATGGCTGGAATATGTTAGCAATATAAGTTTTGAGCCGTAGTTTTGATAAGTTTTAAGATGAACTCTTGATCACTGAAGACTTCATTTGTAATCTGATGATGTTAAACTGGCATATTTTTCTTTCTTTTCACAGTTTGAAGTCCTGCTTTATCGACTGAACATATTTAGACGAGTTCTGTCCCAGAGAGCAAGAAAATGCTGCCCAAGGATTCAGCAAAGCATGTAATTGTGAAGCAGATATCGGGTCATTTTCCAGCGTTTAGTGACGTTTTCGACGAAGAAAGTTTCTATATATTTGTTATCCTGTTTATCATCGCCACCATCGTCATTGCATTCATCATGTCCAGGTACATCACCCTTAAAGACGTCGGCCATGTGGAATAATGAACATGTACAGTCAGAACAATACCAGGAGTCAGACATGCACGAAACACTTACTGTTCAGTACATCGAGAAGCTGGGAATGTGATCATGTTTGCCTGATATACATGATAGAGCAATTTGATATGAAGGATGTGGAGCTGCCCTTCCGAATAAGGAAACCTGCCTCAGTAAAACCTTGTGGCATCGACATAACCTGCATTTAAGACAATGTTAAAAATTGCTGAGGTTAATTTTTTGCTACGGCATTTGCCTTGACAAAGCTGATTGCTGAGGCTAATTGAGGGGACGGGTGGCGACATTCTCATACTGTAATTGCCAAGGACAGACTGCCACATCACAGACAAAGTCATTCCTCTGGGTACATCAGTGGACCCCATAACTATATCATGGCGAAAATGATCATGAATATATAGTCAGAGTTTTCTCAGATTTTTAATATATTTAATAGGTTTCAGAATGTTTTATTAGTTTCAGGTATTTTGTTCATTACTAGTACCCACAGCCAGTGTTAATAAACCCATGTAAAATGCTGAGGAGATGGAGAAGGAATATAGCAGTATTCTTATATTATCACTGATTTGAAGGAGATTTGGTTTTATGTCACACTCAAGGTTTTTCCAATCATATGGTGACAGCCAGTTTGAATGGTGAGGGAAGCCGAAGTCTGATTTTACAATACTTTAGGCTCGGATGCTGAAAACATGACATGTAGCCACCAGTCAGCTATTAAAATGGTCAGTTAAGTTGTCAGGTACTAACTTAATTTGGTGGGGGGTTATATATACATATTTTCAGTTGATAGAGACTGTTTGTTGCTTTCAAGATGTTCGAACTTATCAATCTAATGCTAAAAACTGATTTGATGTAGGAGAACTAAAAGGGTTTCTGTGACATAATTTTACACCTTATTAAGTCAGTTATTTGTATCTCCCGGTCCAATCTAGCTCCAGAACTCACTAGCTGCGAAAGTGACCTCTGATCTAATGGATTTCTGGGAGCAGAAATGGGATCACTTTCACACATGCAAACGATTAGTTTTTGGCAGAACTTCTCTCCAACATGATTGCACCCTGTGAAGTTGACCATGCCGGTCCCCACGGCACCAACTACTTTTATTCGAGTAAACATAGAAATACTTTTGTATAATTGGAAAGTTTTATTGAGATTAAAATGTTATGATTTCATTTCACAATAAAATGCAACCGAATCGCTCGATTATCAAAGGCACTGTTTCATAGCCGACTCACTACATGATCACCATATGCTAGCCTCCGCATGGGTGGATTTTTGTGCATTCTACGTGAGAGGTTAATAAGTTTCGCCAATATGGAAATAACTGAATGTGAGATTGCTCCAGATCCTGTCATTAGTGCATTCAATATACTGAATGTTTGATGCAACATATATTCTCTAACCTTTAGCATTTACATTTGTGATATTTAGGATCCCTGTGTTTATGTATCTTTGCATTTAAGATTTATATATTCATTACAACAGTATTTATTGTGACTAAACGTTGTAGATCTGAATAGATATGTGATAGGTATATAGATTATGAACTAATCATAATATTGTCAGTGTACAGATATACGATTTACATCTCATAATATAACATTTTCCTGGGTTGTGGTACCCTTCTACTCTCTTCATTTATTTGAAAGTGTTTACTTACAAGTACCTCTCATATTGCTAAACAAGTATTTACCTTGATTACCTATATTTGTATATAAATCTAGTCCTTAATATATATATATTTTTTTCTTCTTTCAGTTAATCCTGGATTTTTATCTAGTCCTGAATCATTTTTATCAGGTTCAATTTAGAGTTATCTCCCCTCATTGGGTTTACCCTTTGTATGGTACTATTTTGTGCTCTTGGATAATTTTCATATCCCTGAGAATATACAAACTGTCAGAAGCTTTGGATCGACTGCCATCTCTATAACATTGGTGAGGGGAGGATGGGGGAATTAAATATGTATTGAGAGGGCCCTGGTGTTTCGGGAGGGGGGGGACAGTGTCAAACAGTTAACAGAACTATAACAGATGTACTCTTTTTATATATCCTGTCCAGGTGAATTTGCTTGTATTTATTCTTTTGATGATATTTCTTGAGTTGTAGATCTAATTTGTGAACTACAGTTACTGTAATAATATTCCTCGGTGTACAGACATGACAGATATGCTTAAAAACAATTCAGATCTCATGAAAACAATTTTTTTAGGTTGTGAACTATTGTGGGCTCGTCTGAATGAGTCAGACCTTTAAAGGGATGAGGGAGTTTGGTCTAATGTCATAAATTTGTTCATGCAATAATTCCTCTTAATAATTCAACCACCCTGTTAGAATTCAATCACCCTCAATGTTGTGGGCAAAGTCCAATCAATTGTTCCAATAACTTTGATCATCCTCCAAGATCATTAAGATAAAAAATAATTGATTATTCACAAGATTTGCGACAATTTTGTCTAATAAATTTGATCACCCCCTATTTTTTTTGGTGGAAAATTTCACTTCTGTGATTGAATTATTAGAGGAATTACCAAGGTGATATCCAGCCATACAGTTTCTATACACAGGTTAGCCGGGCTATCCCACTCTCTGTAATGGAGGTAAAAGAGGTGGTTTTTTGCTCAGTAAATCAGTTTACATAATAAATTCAGGAAAATCCCCTTGAGGCCCACACACTCACAAGACCTGTATATACCCATCAAATGGTAGTAAATTGCATAAAAATAGGCCTAATATTTGTCACGCTATTTTATCGAAATTGGCATCTTCAGAAATGTTGAAATATATCATAATATTTTCATGTAATTTCCTTGAATTTAGTCACTGAGTTGAATTCTTGAGCCACGTGTGAATAACCTGTGTTGATGTTTTTATGGTGAATCTCGTGAATTCAGGTGTAATAGAATGTTCATTTTATATGTTATGGGAAAGTGCAATTTTTACTATGATTAAACAGAACACGTGATACTAATTCTGTGTAATATTTGTGTTTTTACGTATACACGCCTTGTATTTTCTATAGCGCCAGGATTTCCCAAACGGCCGGTTCGAATGATGATTATTTTCAATCGCGAAAGCAAATTTTTGCATTACATGCGTCTAGTTCGTCATTTAATATTCAGCTGTCGTCCATTAAAGAATTTCAGAGTCCTTAATCGAAAGACCTATTCCATACATGGCAGTGTGACTAACGTCACAGGACCTACGAAGTACAGTAGGCATTAGGACTCGAACGCGAACTGAACTCTTGGAAATTCTCACCCCCCGTTGAAATCCTGCCTATATTAAGATGGGCACCGCCCAAGTCAGAATCGCCAGTGATTTTCATCAAAAATCACCAGAAATTTTCATCAAAAGTAGGTCAGCTCAGAACTTGTTGGTAACAGTCTCCTAATGCGCCTTCATTCAAAAAATAAATAACGATCGCCGATTTAATTTTACAATTTTTTAATTAAAGGAAACAGATTGAATAATATAGGTTCAGTAGATTTCAAGCTTTACGTGTGAAAATACATTTACATCTCTTTAATGGTTTTCAGTGCCCTTGTACAGGATCAAAACAACTTTTTGAATCACATTATTTTCCCAACAATACAACAAATTTTTATATATAGTACTATGGTAGAAAGGTAGCATTTATGTAGTTTACGGTAATTCAACTCAAGACCAACACCTTCTATGCACAAGATAATAATGATTCTATGTCATTCTCCTGAGCATAACCGGTACAAAGACGAATAAATAGCGTCTCTACATTACGTTGTTATCTAGATATATGAGAACACATTTTGGGTATCGGCAATCTGATAATGTACTATTCCGGTTTTCTTGTTTCACATTATATTCTATGGCGGTTGATCGGTGATTTTCTTCATTGATAAACGTTAAACCACCTCAGCTTCGTTGTGTGAATCAGAATTGCATTACTGTGACACACCAACACACTCCGTGGCAGTGATTCTGTATCCCCTAATCAAGGAATCAAAATGGATCAAGATTTGAAATGACAAGAGAAATTTAGACATATTTTGTTTACACATGTAATTTTTTGTTCAAATTATATCCAAGTGTGATATATAGTCAATATTCAAGAGGTACAAAAAAACCCCAAAGTATGTCCTCATATTTTCACATCCATGCCAAGAAATACTGCATTGAAAAGGGTCCATTTAGCCTACCCTGTTTTATCGCTCTAATCAGCAAATGGCGGGGTCATATTTCTGCTGTCAAAATTGTATTTCCCTCCAAAGTCTTAACCCTTGAATCCAAGTCACACACTCTCTGATGCAAAGTAATGATTGTCCTAACTATCCGATTAGCACATTATGAACATGTCTTTGGTCATAGTGTACATATCATAACTCCCATCAATGTTTTCTGCTATATTATTTCAATGATATGGTTTAACAATTTAAGTTATGCAAACAGCGCTGATTGTTTGAGGGTATATGCAGTAGGCCTATGCTGTCGGGCAATTGTGGAATTGTCCCAGATGCACGTTAAGATTAACCTCAGTAATAGGGCCATGTGGCATACATTGGAATGTATTTTTAGCCGGACAGGACTCGGTGGTGGTAACTGATACTCATTAAACGTGATAAAATGCTGGAGCAAAACGGACCACAGTTTTCTTGGCATGATGATCAAAGTTACTTTATCTAGCTAAATTCTACCCAAAGAAAATAAATTAAGACCCTTTAAACAGCCGTCATGGCTTTGTTTCACCCTCAGTAAACTGTTATCATTGTTGCTCACACAGACTAATCTGAAGGATGATACCACATCTTTCTTTCTTCTGCTGGGTTATTGCACGAGGCTAATTGGTTGATGTAGGATACTTCACCATCAGTGGGTAATTTGACCTGAATTTGAAGCCTGATGTGGTCAATGATGAAATGTTTGGATGTGAAATAGGATACACGTTAAAGGCTACAGTTTACATATATCTATAACAATATACTGAAGTGTTAATTATAAATCTAATTTTAATCAGAATTATTTCAGATCAGAACTTGCTGGTAACAATGCCCTAATGCACGTTCATGCCAAAAATAAAGGTTCTAATGTCAATGGTTCTCCTTATTTTGCCGACGAAAGGATTCGTATGGACTCTGACTCATTACCGGACAATTTGCGATCTGTAGCCTACTTCGTAGGAATAACCGTATTAGCACCAAATAATATAACATGGCAGTGTGACTAACGTCACAGGACATACGAAGTACAGTAGGCATTAGGACTCGAACGCGAACTGAGCTCTTGGAAATCCCCACCCCCAGTTGAAATCCTGCCTATATTAAGATGGGCACCGTCCAAGTCAGAATCGCCAGTGATTTTCATCAAAAATCACCAGAAATTTTCATCAAAAGTTGGTCAGCTCAGAACTTGTTGGTAACAGTCTCCTAATGCGCCTTTATTCCAAAATAAATAACACTCGCCGATTTAATTTTACAATTTTTTAATTAAAGGAAACAGATTGAATAATATAGGTTCAGTAGATTTCAAGCTTTACGTGTGAAAATACATTTACATCTCTTTAATGGTTTTCAGTGCCCTTGTACAGGATCAAAACAACTTTTTGAATCACATTATTTTCCCAACAATACAACAAATTTTTATATATAGTACTATAGTAGAAAGGTAGCATTTATGTAGTTTACGGTAATTCAACTCAAGACCAACACCTTCTATGCACAAGATAATAATGATTCTATGTCATTCTCCTGAGCATAACCGGTACAAAGACGAATAAATAGCGTCTCTACATCACGTTGTTATCTAGATATATGAGACAACACATTTTGGGCATTGGCAATCTGATGAATGTACTATTCCGGTTTGCTTGTTTCACATTATATTCTATGGCGGTTGATCGATGATTTTCTTCATTGATAAACGTTAAACCACCTAGCTTTAACTAATTCTGCTAGGCTGTCTTCATTCAGACTGTACAGCCTACACAGTCCACAGAAAATACACCGCACATTCTTGTACTCCCAGCCTTATCCCATTTGATGGCAAGTTTATGGGGCTGTTTAATGTCTAAGCTAGGAAATGTTCCAGGGTAGTGGACAGGCATGCAATAATATACTATATCTGCTATACAGGACACCGACCACTGTAACTTGATGTGACAAGCAGCAGAGTAGAAACCGGCCTTATCTCAGTGGGCTTGGATATAAATCACTGTTAAAAACCACAAGGCTGGGATGGAGCCTCTCTCTGTGTTTGTTCCAAGGACAAGCCTTAATGACTTTTAAATCCACTGATAAGGAGGTCCCATGGCTTCATGGTCATAAAAGGAACATGATACTGTTAAAGGCCACATGGATGGTATGCATCTATAACAATATACTGAAGTGTTCATTATAAATCTAATTTTAATCAGAATTATTTCAGATCAGAACTGGCTGGTAACAATGCCCTAATGCACGTTCATGCCAAAAATCAAGGTTCTAATGTCAACGGTTCTCCTTATTTTGCCGACGAAAGGATTCGGATGGACTGACTCACTCATTACCGGACAATTTGCGATCTGTAGCCTACTTCGTAGGAAAAAAAAATAAAATAAAATAATAAAAAAAAAAAAAAAAATGAAAAACAAAAAGAACAATCATGTATACATAAACATAGGCTAGTTTCCTGCAAGAGAGAAGCGGTCAACAGTTTTCAGTGTTCCAAAAATATCAAATCCGTATCGCTGATCAGTATTCTTAAACCATATGATTTTCGTTGTAAAGTTGTTATCCAGAGAAGAATGCATCTCAGTCACGCTTTCATTGTGACTGTTCATATGAACACCATGATGATCTTGAAGTACATGGGTTCATACGGCCCCTATCCCCAGGTTACGTGGAATTAGACCTAAGTTACGAAATGTTACGCCAAAGACACGATACGCTCGTTTTTTGCTATCAGCATGCGAAATGTATCGCCAAATTTGTGAAACTGAGTGAGGGCGCTTGGTGGTCTAGCCCTGTTTTATAAGTTTCTGTAATAATGTTTGTGACGTATGAGTAGAATCGTCACATTTCACACAGGATTTAGCAAATGCTATTAGGCGTGATAAGTGTACGCCATATGCATGCAGATCCCACTGGAATACTACTGTCCAGAAAGGGATAGTTTACGATGTCGTAATTATAATCATCTTTCTCGTCGTGAAGAGAAGGCCCGCTTCATTTTTATAGAGATGTAGGTCTTAATATTATGCGCCTATAGGGCGATTTATAGTTTCCTTCAAACCCAGTAGGTGGAAATATATCCTTCACTGCATCATAAATGTAGCGATTATCCACAGCGAGAAGATCGTCTATTGTCTTCGTGAATGGGAAGGAACGGGCTTTGAAATGATTGGGTTTTGAAAGCGTCTATGTAAGAAACGGATAACCGTCAGCCAAAGGGGGTGCACAGTTAGTACCCATTGGAATAGCTGTGTGCTGTTGATATATTTGTGCAAGGTATAAATAAGAAAAATGACCACCTTAATCGCTGGTTTATGCCCAAGAGACATTCAGCTGGTAAAGGATGCCGCACGCTCATATCCCGATTGAGGTGCACTTTCTGCAGGCTCACGTAATACCATCGGATTTCATTCGGAAGTTTCTCAAGAGTAGTATAGGAAGGGTAAATTTCTCCGATTTCTGCGGGGATTGCGCAAAAATGGCCGACGGAAATGTGGGTTTAATATGAGTTGATCCTTGACCTTGGACCTAGACTTGCTATGGCAATATGTAGAATAGACAAAAGGTCACGTGATGGGTGATGTGGGTGTAAAATCTAGGGTTTTTCGTGAAACCCCGAAAAGCAGAAACACGGACTTTACACCGAAACATGGGGGGAAATCCCCCTCAAATGGGTCTAGATTGGCAAATATGAGCGCTAAGGGGTTGGAGAGGTTGTCAACTTGAAGCGCACGTCCAGGCCGGTCTCTAGATGGGCGGTTAGGTCATGTGACGGGCTGGGGTGAATGTAAAACTGGAATTGTCCGGATAAATGCGGAAAAACGGAGTGGTTACGCCGTCAAATAAATCTGGGCCATTATTGGTCCACAGGGTCGGGTAAGGCGTCAAGGTGAAGCGCTCATTGAGCCCGGTCATTGAGCTCGATAGGTGGTTGCATGCAACAGTAGAGTTTTGTGCTGAAAATATAAGATGTGCAAACACGGACTTTACCCCCAAAACTGGGGAACCCCCGTCAAATCCGTCCAGGTGAACCAGTGTTGATCGTAAGGGGTTTGAAGGGTGTCGTATTGAAGCTCTTGGTGTGTAGAGGACGTTTGAGATGGTTTGGAAGGAAGTGACGTAATGGCGCGCATGCGCAGTCGAGGCGTAGTAGCGAAAGTGGTGCTCAGGGGCGTGTTTGAGCGACTGAGAGGCCATTCGTGGTCCACATATAGCGTACAGGGTCTTATATTGAAGCGCTTGGTGTATAGACTACGATAGAAGTGGATTAAGCGGAAAGTGACGTGATGGCGCGCATGCACAGTGGAGGAGTAGAAGCGAAAGCAGACAGGTTGTGGGTGCGCAGGGGTGTGTTTGGACGATTGAGTGAGCATTCTTGGTCAAAATATGCCGTACAGGGTGTCAACTCGAAGCTCTAGGCATGTAGACGACGCGTGAGGTGGTTTGGACTGAAAATGATACCCTGGTGTGCATGTGCAGTCGAGGAGTAGTAGCGAAAGCGGGCATTTTGAAAGGGCACAGGGACATTTTTGGGCTGCACTTTCTCTACTTCTGATGTCATAGTCACGTGGACATCGGTCTGGGTAACCGGGTGCTGTACTCTCATATCTCTAGACCCTCTGGTTCTCGGTACAGCGTTCCACTTCCAGTTGCTCATGCGCAGCCCTAATCACCTCCCCAGACTATTCTAGGGCGAAAGCCTGGGACTGGGCGTCTCGTGGGAAATACCCATCTCTCCAATCACTCTGGTTCTCAGTACAGTGTTTCACTTGCGATTGTGCATGCGCAACCCTACTTCCGCCCCACTAATCAGGGGCGAAGGCCTGGACCCAGGCGTCTCATTGGCTGTAATCCCCATGTCTCTAGTCCCTCTGGTTTCGCAGCCCTACACACCTCTCCACACTACTCTAGGACGAAAGCCTGGATCCAGGTGTCTCATGGGGGTGGTATACCCATGCCTCTGGTTCTCGGTATAGGACATGGGGCTTCTACACTTACCATTATGCTGGCCATAGTCCTGGAGACAGTGTCAGGGACCAGTCATATAGTATATTAGGTTATTTCTATTCTTTAATATTATCTGAGTGACCTGGCCGAAATTATCGACGCAACAGTCTCCGTTGCCTCCGTTGCGTGAAGGCTAAGAAAATTCTTTTTTTATTAAAACTAAGGACGGATACTTATCTGTAAGGTGGAGAAAAATGTCTAGGCTGGGTTAGAAGATAGGATCCGGAAACTTAGCCACCAGACATTCTAAGCCTCCACAGGGGCACTGCAGGTTCGAATCCCGAAAGTGTTATGGGCATTTCCCCCTCTCCCTGTATAGGGCACATCGTGTTATTGTCTGGTCTGTTCTACACACACAGTGATGCGCTTTTGGAGCGAGCTCGTTGATCAGGGCCAAACTATTCGGCACCCCGTCCTACCTTACAAGCCTAACAAGCTTAGCATTGTCTGTAGACTGTATGGGCACAATAAGGAATTCCGACTGGGTGGTGACCGATACTGCCCGACACAATAAGGAATTCCGCCTACGGTGACCTTTGCCTTTGACCTTCGCCATAGGGAAAGTGCAGCTGGGACATTATTTACCTTCGACCTTTGTGGCTTAAATTTGCTCTTTGTGACATCACTACCGATCAATTGACCGGAAGTGACCTTTGATCCGATGTGTTTGTTGTGTTCATGCACAGGGTCAAAGGTCACGTGACCGGAAGTGACGTCAGAATGGTTAAAGTTAGTGATATGCAAAGGTCAAAGTCCGAAGAAGTTCCAGTGGTCCTTTCCATACTACTGTAAAATTTGACAAAATTTCAGGTATACCACATTCTCATAGCAAGCAAGGGACATTTATTCTGGGATGCGCTTGTCTGTCCGTCTGTCTGTTAAACTCTGTTCTCCATGCGATCACCTAGCAAGCGGGAAGTCATGGATTCGATCCTGGGCCGAGTCATTCTTAAGGTTTAACAACCAGAACTCGTTGCCTGGATAGATGAAGGAATGGTTGACCCGGTGTCACAATATGGTTGACCTAGGCGTCACGCTATGAACAATGTTCGCCGATATTCTACGAGATCCCACAATAAGTCAATCACGACAATTTCTGCCGTTTGACTTTAACAATGATTGACGTTTAGTTCATGGATGTTAACACCTTCGCACGTCACGATCTTTTGATATTTTTTACCGCCTAACAAAAAGTCAGACTTTTTTGCGGGAATAAACCCTTTGATGTTTACGTTCACCACACACACTGTCTGAAAATGATGCCTTATTTGGATACTGTTTTCCGATAAAGTTTACTATATTGGTCCACGTGCTATCGTGTGTAATTACTGTGGGTGTGATATTGAAATTGTTTCACCAAGCTAGCCAACTGATTGGCTTACAAATGTAGTTTGAAATTCGCACGGGATTTATATAGCGTTGAAGTTTGATATATATATTTCGTGATATTATATCTGAATTTACTGATATTGGCATTGGGACCGCCCAGTTACAACTATGCACCGTTTAAGACAATCCTGAAAAATGAAAGCCTCTTCTATGGCAACCAGCCAAACGACAAGGGCCAACGAACCCAAGTTCACCTAAGCGAGCTTAGCGAATTTCACATTACATTAGATAATATCCACCAGAAACCAAGGCTTGGATCGCACCATGCCTTCGGATGATGCACACTAGGATCAGTTTTCTCAGCTCTATTGAGGTTCAAGATAACTTCTTCAACCCATCTGTGATCACCTGTCAGTTGTCAGATCTTGTACAACTTGGGGACTTGTGTTCCCCCCCCCCCCCCCCCATCCTGATGGTTTTTTGCTCCTATTTCCGGAACGACAAAAAATTGCGAGCTGAAACTCCGTGACTTTTAGATTATCATATTAGGGTCATTTTGAGCCTATTTGCATGAGCCCGCGAGCAGAGGATCATGTGTAAATTCAGGCCAGATAGTGTTAATGTGTGTATCTTGTTAATAAGTTTAAATGAGTTATTTCCCTTTGTGTTTCATGTAATATCGGTAGACTATATATAATGTTGTAAATATGCCGTATATAACGGTTGCGGATCATATTCTGAGTTGAGGTCAGTCAAGATGAAGTGTACCGATGTTGCCATAATTTCTGCCAGACATCAAACAAATATTACATACATAATTATAAGACATCTCGCATTCATTATAACCCATACTTCTATATATTCAAATGATTTTCACGCGCTTAGAAGGGGCATATAATATAAACAAGAGTATCATTTGCTCTTTCGGGGTAGGGACATCCCCCGCCTTCGCCATAAATATCTATATATTTTTTTTCTTCATTTCTGTCCCAAGCTTTATATGATTAACTTCAGGGAAATCTCATCCGTTCTCCTGTGCTCATCAAGACTCGTAGAATCCAATAACCCATGGACATCTTGCTTTATATTTGACCTAGCAGAACAGAAATAATTGCACACTATTATCCAGTGAATTATTTTTTAACACTCCGTAGTCAACATTGATAACATATAGTTTTACCTTATTTTAAAGACATCTGCCAAGACATGATGAAAGAGAGAGAGAGAGAATTATGGTTTAACGTCGCGTTCAGCAATATTTCAGCTTTTCAGGGACGATCAAATGAAATTCTAAGTACTCAATAACTTAATAATTCAACACATTAACACATACACACATTAAAACTTATGCAACAAACCGATTTCTCTCAAATTACCTAAGATACAGTCTTTTTTCACTCGACTAAAACGATCTTCTAAGGGACCGTGCAAAATTTATTGATGGGGTAGGACCGGTGCAAACAGTGGGGGGACCAGGACTTTTTTCTCGCTATTTTATGTAGGACATTAATTTTTTTTACGTAACTATCCATAGGACCAAGAGTTTTTTTTCAAAAATAAATAAAGAAAAAATACAAAGCTGCGCATCTGAAAACCCCTCGACTCTGGGTCCTGATTCGATAGGCTTCTGGGTCATGGCCATATGGTGTGCCCAGGGATGTCATTCTTGAGATATGTCGGTAATGAGATTTCAAAATGAAGAGTTGAATTGTATTGAAGATATGTTGATGATTTTGCATAAATTAAAGATGGCCACCAAGGCTTCCGCCCAATCAGAAAAGCCGGCTTGATAATTTATTGAAAGCCTCCTGAGGTATCGATGATGCACACACTTTCATACTGAACAGTTGAATGGCATCAGAGATATGTACATGTATCATTAATAAAAGATGTCCACCAAGGTTTCCATCAATCAGAAAAAAACGGTTTGCTAATTTATTGAAATTACAACACATATAAGGGAAGTGGGAAGAGGTGCCGACATACTGACTGCGTCACATGACTTCACAGAAAAGTCTTCTGGTTAACCTATTCTTAAGCACATACCAAGAATCTAACGATTCGTGATATGTGTTGTATCTCAGGTACGCTTTTATTGTACCTGTTCATGTGGCAACTTGGATGATATGACCACACGGCCTTGATGTATCGATGATTCACCAACTTTCATATTGAACAGTTGAATGGTATCAGAGATATGTACATGTATCATTAATGAGTGCATAAATTAAAGATGGCCACCAAGGCTTCCGCCCAATCAGAAAAGCCGGCTTGGTAATTTATTGAAAGTCTCTTGATGTATCGATGATGCACCGACTTTCATATTGAACAGTTGAATGGCATCAGAGATATGTACATGTATCATTAATAAAAGATGGCCACCAAGGTTTCCATCCAATCAGAAAAAAACGGTTTGTTTATTTATTGAAAGTCTCTTGATGTGTCGATGATTCACCAACTTTGATATTGAACAGTTGAATGGTATCAGAGATATGTACATGTATCATTAATAAACGATGGCCACCAATGTTTCCATCCAATCAGAAAGACCGGTTTGCTAAAGTCTCTTGATGTATCGATGATGCACCAACTTTCATATTGAACAGTTGAATGGTATCAGAGATATGTACATGTATCATCAATGAGTGCATAAATTAAAGATGGCCATCAAGGCTTCCGCTCAATCAGAAAAGCCGGCTTGGTAATTTATTGAAAGTCTCTTGATGTATCGATCGGATGATGCGCCAACTTTCATATGGAACGGTTGAATGGTGTCAGAGACATGTACATGTATCATTAATGGGCTTCTAGATGATGACCATATGTGTCATTCAAGCTTGGCGTTATTTGCATAACAAAAAAACTTTGCTCAGGCGGGTTTCCTATTGGAGGGGGAGGTCCATACAAAAGAGGACCCTTGAGATAGTGAATAAAATACTCTAAATATCAACATTAAATATCAGTCTGGTGTCTGTGAACTACAGTGTATATGCCTGACAACATGAAACCCCTGAAACAAAGACCCTTTTATCACTGAACAACTAGCATGTTAAATACAATGCACTCTAAATTTCCATACTTATAAAAATGTGCAAAAGTATATGTGCATATCACATATTGGTTAGGGGGTGGTGTTTACAGATGCGGCTCACCAAATCCGGGTACATGTAGGTCACAACATAGATAGGACCAGAACGTTTTTTACCCAAGATCCAGATAGGACTCGTAGTTTTTTTTGGTTCGAAGATAAGGGGGACCAAGGATTTTTTTAGCTGATTTTCCTTGTTGCACCGGTCCTACCCCCTCGATAAATTTTGCATGGTCCCTAAAGTAGCTGCTCGATAAAAAGAATCTCTTACAATCTTAAAATCTATACAGTCGATAAGAATATGTCTCACTGTGAGATCTTCGTGGCATGGAATACACATTGAGGCTGGCTTTTTTTATAGTAAACGTTCGTGAGTTAACCGTGTATGGCCGATTCTACATCGCCTGATCATGACTTGATCACACGTTTCTGGCTGTTCACATGAGTATGCCATGACCAATAACATGAGTATGGAAAATAATATCCGCATTGAATATAGTCATATCTTCGAATTTATTTGGGAGATGAAAGTTGTTTTTAGCAAGGCAGAGATACAAATATATTAGTGCAGTATCCTCCTAACGATCGTAGTTTGTAATCATCTAAGCTGTCAGTGTAGCATCCTCTGACTGCTTTGAGCTGAAAAACCATCATTTTTTTTATCGAAAGAACAAGCATTAACCTGCATGCGAAAGAGATGGAAATTATATCCAGTTTATGTTACAGAAGAAGCAAAAGTTAGATGCTCAAAAGAGCATACGTTACATAGAATAACTGTTAAGGTGGGATATCTTGCGCCCACTCTCAATTTGATAACGGACGATGTTGACTGGCCTAGAGCCATGCGCACAAAAACGGCGCGCGTTTTAAACTACAACGTAATCGGAGGGTATATCTGACAGTTAGAGTTATGCAATCTGAGGCCATGAAAATGATACCGGTACTAGTACTATGCTGTAAAAATATGAATGGCTCCAACATGATGGTAATTCTCTTGGTGTTAATTGACTGTTTCTCCGTGAAATTCACCCGGACCTGAATAACAACACCGCTGTCTGTCCAATGTAGAAGTAGATGAAATGTCCCCTCTCGTGAGAAACATGACTGCCAAAGTTTGGACCGACGAAACAGTGCCACGTGAGACCGTATTTCTTGTCGAATTCCTTCTTTATAAAGGATGCAATCCTCTGGTTATCGTCATATTTGTCCAGGCCTTGTTCCAGAAGTTCTATGGCATCATGCTGCATATTTACCGACATGTCAACGCTCTTCACTATGGCTCGCGGATTCCCGCTCATCTTGGCTGTGAAACAAGAAATATCATTCATTATTATATCTCTGTTCCAACTTTCAACGAGGTCGAAAAAAAATAGGTAACAACTTTTCTATTTGAATTCGACTGACTTTATCTTGGGCAATCTCAACCGTGTTTTCGAAGAAATACCTAACAACGTCTTCCCAATATGTGGACG
>JAVTVY010041056.1:0-19052 GCA_036873755.1 Hanleya hanleyi
AAATCTCGATCGATGACTGATACTCTTTATTAACCCCCTCTGTTCTGGCTTTTTACCCCTCAGCCCATAGGGCTGCGGGGTCTTGTCGTTGCCATGTACGTACGTCCGTCCGTCCGTCCTAGCGTCCGTCCGTCCGTCCGTCAACATGTTCTTGTCCGCTGAATATCTGCAGATCTATGAAGTCGAGCCTGACCAAACTTTGGTGAGAGCTTCCTGAATGTTGACTGATGAAATGATTAGATTTTCAGATGGCTATGATGATTTCATGATTTTTAATTTTGTTTTTATTATTTATTGATGGCTCAGCTTTTGCACTGTTATCTAGATGCCCATCAACATGCTCTTGTCCGCTGAATATCTGCAGATCTATCAAGTCGGGCCTGACAAAACTTTGGTTAGAGCTTCCTGAATGTTGACTGATGAAATGATTAGATTTTCAGATGGCTGTGATGATTTCATAATTTTTAATTTATTTTTTTGTTATTATTTATTGATGGCTTAGCTTTTGCACTGTTATCTATGCCCATCGGGAACCCTTAGTTGCATGTTTCAGTGTGAATTTTAAAGGTTCCCTGATACAAGAAAGCCTGGTCCATTCAAGATTCTCATTCAATGAAGGACAACATTTTTCTTTAATTTTGCTATTAAATCATTCTATTCTACATCATATGATTTATCCTAAAACTTTTGCATGAACCATAGTTGTGTCCACACATTCAACTGGTACAACATAATGCTTAAATTTTTGTCACCAAACATGTTACTGTACCTTGGAAATTATTTAAAACGAGTGATTAGGAGAACCCATTTTTAGCCTGACTCTGGGCAATTTTGAACCAGTTTGCATACCTGGAGCTTATGCCCCCCCCCCCCCAAATAATGATAAGGGTGGGCCTGTGTCAATCAGTGTGTTTACTTGTTATCACACTTGTGCAATGCATAAATTGCCACTGATAGAGCTACACTTTCTTGCATGCTGTAATCCCAGCACACCACTCACGTGAAACCGAAGTCTGTTATGTACGGTATCCAAGGATTTTTTGCAGGTTCCGATCACAAACTCCCAGTTCCTTTTCTTAATTCATTATTGAGGGTCCAATTTTTTTAAGTGAATTTCGGCGCAAAGAGCCTGTGATCAATCACAAAACAGAGGTTTATTAACATGAAATTCAATACACAGCTATGCAATCGGATCGATATTGAGGCTCCCAGAAGCTTTTCTAGGAGTATTTCCTTCAGAAATCCTTTCAAATTGAACAACAACACCACTTCCATTTTTTGTTTCATTTGAGTTTTGGGCGCCCATATGTTTTCCGAAACTAAATTGGCTCTAGATGCAGCCCTGATCCTACTTGACTAAAAAAAACAGGCTGAGGGGTCCACGCACCTTTTAGGTGCTTGCCTGCAATTCATGTTGGGACCTGTCCGGGTGGGGGGAGGGGGAGATTTCGCCCCTCCCTCATAATCATTTTTTAAACACATTGAGCTAGAGAGCTGAAACTTACATCACTTTACACTTGGGTCAAGATCTACGAGAAAATATTTTTTTAAAATCTAGGGTATCCGCTTTGATGACCTCTCAGAGGTCATTTTGAAAAAAAGGCGTTTTTGGTCGTTTTTTCGGTCAGATTTTTAGAATATTTTATTTATGTTATTTCTCCACAAAAACTGCATGATCAATTAGCAAATATTAATCTTATGTGAAATAAAATAGTTATTGCCCACTTTTCCTCGCGGAAGAGCAGAAATATTGAGGAAAAATGACGAAAACATCACTTTTCTGGTACCTCACGTGGACGCTATTTTGAATTTTTCCCCATGATCTTCGCCTTGTGGGGTTATGCAAATAGGCTCAGAATAATTGAACAGTGCACATCTCTATAAAATTCGCATTTCTTGCAGATTATAGTTTTGTAACAGACGATGGGACACACAGGTTTCTCGTGAAGGAGAAACGGTAAAAAGTCGACAAATTAAATTCACGAAAAACTAATATCTTAATTTATTGAAAACCTGTTCAAACTTCGTGTAAACAGTGCTCACAAGCTTGCAAGTTACAAAGTTTGAATAACATCATTTGACATCTTAAGCCCCAGTTCCACTTAAGCGAACTTTGCGATGTAACGGTCATAATGTTTCGCAATAAATCGCTTTACAAAAGCCGGTTTTCCCGTCATTTGGGGCGAATAGATACGACATGTTTACGAATAATTACGACTGTTTGCGATGCAGTTACAAGAAATACGATGACAGTTAGCGATATTCGCACCCAAATTGAGGCGATTCAGTGCGATACAGTTGCGAATATGCGCGATGTATTTGCGAACGTTTAGGAAGTGCATACGACTACTTCCCATTATTTCACGAATGCGAATGTCTTGCGAATACGTACGAAGGTTTTACGACGTTTTTACGACGTTTTTATGACAGTTTGGGTCACGTGGCCATTTGTGTCATGATTGTGGTAAATTTGTTATAAAAACATTGTATAAAAGTAGCAAACTCCCCGTTTATGGCAACGATTATTCTTAACTAGTCGTTAAATTCGCAACGGTGTCGTAACTTAATCGTAAGTCATCGTAATCAGTTGTACAAGACTCGCCATTGTCGCAAGTGCTATCGCAATTTATCGCAAATAATCGCAATATATTCGGCGATTTTGTCGTAAAGTAAGTGCGTCTTTCGTATATTTGTCGGAAAATGTTTAGGATTACTTCGTATACCATCGTTTCCTGTCGTAAGTTATCGTAACTATTCGTGCTTATTTTTCACTTGACGATTATTAACGGAACTGTTACCAATAAGGCGATTGAATTACTACTTAATTACGATGCATTACCACGTAGTTGCCAGGACTTACAATTATTTACGATAAAATTACGAATATTTGCGATTTAAGGCAAAACCGCATTGCTTGGCGAAATTTTTGAACATTTTGAAATTGGCGCGGCGATGAAAGCGACGGGACGATTTTCTTACGAATTCAAGCGATGGCTTACGAATCATGGCGAATGTCTTTACAAATAGCTTGTGAGTATCTTACCAATACTTACGGTCTTAAATCGTCAAGTTCCGTAAACAAGTTCGCTTGAGTGGGACTGGGCTTTAAAGCCCAAGTCCCACTTAGGCGAATTCCTTTACGAAGCTTGACGATTTAAGATCGTAAGTATTGGTAAGATTCTCGCAAGCTATTCGTAAAGACATTCGCCATGATTCGTAAGCCATCGCTTCAATTCGTAAGAAAATCGTCGCCACTTTTTTATCGCCGCGTCAATTTCAAAATGTTCAAAAAATTCGCCAGGCAATGCGATTTTGCCTTAAGTCTCAAATATTCGTAATTTTATCGTAAATTATCGTAAGTCGTCGTAACTAAGTCGTAATTTAATCGCCTTATTGGTAACAGTTCCGTTAATAATCGTCAAATGAAAAATAAATACTAATAGTTTCGATAAAGCCCAAGTTCCACTTAAGCGAAGTTGTTTACGAAACTTTGCGATGTATTGGTCGTAATGTTTCGTAATAAATCGCTTTACAAAAACCGGTTTTCCCGTCATTTGGGACGAATAGATACATGTTTTACGAGTAATTACGACAGTTTGCGATGCAGTTACAAAGAAATACGATACTTTTACGACAGTTAGCGATATTCGCACCCAAATTTAGGCGAATCAGTGCGATACAGTTGCGAATATGTGCGATGTATTTGCGAACATTTACGAAGTGCATACGACTACTTGCCATTATTTCACGATGTCTCGCGAATACGCACGAAGGTTTTACGACGTTTTTACGACGTTGTTATGACAGTTTGGGTAAAATGTTTACGATTACTTCGTATACCATCGTTTCCTGTCGTAAGTTATCGTAACTATTAGTGTTTATTTTTCTCTTGACGATTATTAACGGAACTGTTACAAATAAGGCGATTAAATTACGACTTAATTACGATGCACTACAACGTAGTTACGACGACTTACGATTATTTACGATAAAATTACGAATATTTGAGACTTAAGGCAAAATCGCATTGCTTAGCGAATTTTTTGAACATTTTGAAATTGGCGAATGTCTTTACGAATAGCTTGCGAGAATCTTACCAATACTTACGATCTTAAATCGCCAAGCTTCGTAAAGGAATTCGCCTAAGTGGGACTTGGGCTTTACTTAGGAAACGATTGTATACCAAGTAATCGTAAACATTTGACCCAACCTGTCATAACAACGTCGTAAAAACGTCGTAAAACCTTCGTACGTATTCGCAAGACATCGTGAAATAATGGCAAGTAGTCGTATGCACTTCGTAAATGTTCGCAAATACATCGCACATATTCGCAACTGTTTCGCTCTGATTCGCCTAAATTTGGGTGCGAATATCTCTAACTGTCGTAAAAGTATCGTATTTCTTTGTAACTGCATCGCAAACAGTCGTAATTATTCGTAAAACATGTCGTATCTATTCGCCCCAAATGACGGGAAAACCGGCTTTTGTAAAGCGATTTATTACGAAACATTACGACCAATACATTGCAAAGTTTCGTAAACAATTTCGCTTAAGTGGGACTTGGGCTTAAATCCCGATGGAATTGCAGAATGCGAAAGGCAGTCTTTAAATGTGAATGAAGCTCGATTTACAGTTGGATATTAGTCCAGTAAATCTAGCGCATTTTTGGGGTCAACCCACCACAAATTGCAACAGAATTTATTTCACTGCTATGCATTGCAGAAAGGTCCTCTGAATAACATACTAAAAGTCTACAATCCCATATGCATGGGAAATATATTAAATTTCAAGTTTAAATTTGAAGTATTTTTCGCGAAATTTCAGTGTTCACCTGTCTCTTGCTCCTATAAGAAAACCTTGTACTTGGTACTAAGCGTGAAAGAAATGGATCATTACTTACACTCATTCCATTCGTTATCATATCAAGGTTATACTCAGCCTAAAATAATGCCCTTGCACAAAATATTTATGGAGAAATTCAGAATGGCGGATGTATGGGGTCATTCTAAATCTGAACTTTTTACCATTTTCATGACAGTCCAGGCAATCTATCGGGGTTTTTTTCGCTGGACCCAAAACAAATGGCAACATAATTTTTTTTCACTGGCATGCATTTCTTATAGGTTCCCAGAACAACATACTAAAAGTCTACCAAAATCTATTTGGTGGAGATACGACTTTTTCTAAAATAAAGATACACCATCATGCTTCATATAAGAAGGTAGAAAATATTGGTTTGTCTCTGAACAAGGACAGTTTCTCATCCAGAAATCCAATCAATACATGATCTAGGATACATTATTCTATGGTGGTGAAAACATTTGCATTCCCAATGGATTTGCTCATAAAAGTAGATAGCAAAACGATAGTTCAGCACCAGGGTATATAATCATACATGGTAATATCCTGCCAGTGGGAATTATTTCCATTAGCGTTGTTATCCGAAAGGGAACTGACAAGCTGTGATCTATTTTCTTTCAACCTATGACAATCACAGACAATAGTTCCATCAACTTATAAAGATATAACTCTATTATCACAAGCACGTAGCAAGTGTCAGGTCCGACATTCAATAGTGTTTGTACCTTGTAGAAAAAAATGCAGCCTTGCCAATCAGGAGAGAGAGAGAAATTAGATTCAGCGTAGCGTTTACCAATAGTTCAGATATATAACGACAATCTGCCAAACATTTATGATCCATCACAATTGTTTGTAAGACAAATGTTGTTGATGGAAGAAGAATAATTATGCAGATCCTAATATATCAAACAAATAATACTTTGAGTTAAAGGCATAACTTATCATGTTTCATTTTACATTCTGGTTCATGGTAACATTATATGGGGAATTGACTTATCATACATATAGTTGATGTCGTTTGTTGTTATTCCTCATGAACACTGCCATAAGTTGAGGAATATTTCACAGCACTATCAATCCCAATATCAGTCTTCGCCAATGTCATTTTCAAAGGTCTGGATTTGTGAGTTTGCACAGCTCAGTCGTTTGCATTCTCCACCCACACTTGAACAATCCAGGCCATGATCCTTAAACACACATCTACTTCAGCTGCAATCCTTCTTGCAGTTCCACCTGATAACCTCAAGTAACCCCTGAAGCTGGTGGCAGATCAGTTTTCGCAGGGAGAAACCGATTGAATTGTCCACTCCCATTTTTGTGGCTGCAATGGATGGTCTTCCCCTAAAGTCAATTCCTTCGTCTGGGTTACTATTGTATAAACATATAAGCGTTTTCTATCCTGCTGCAATAAATGACCTTCGTCGGGACTTCCATGACCTGGATGAATACTTCAGCTTGTTGGCGAAATAGCTCAGTGACAGTTGTCTTCTTCAACGCAGCACCTTTGTCAATGCCATATGGTCGGAATACTGTGTCACAGCCCAGAATAGCATGCACAAGCAACATATTTGTACAGACTTGCATTCCCAGCACAGCCTTTGTCTTCTTGACATTCCAAACTCTCCGGCCACGCTAGTGACATGGTCATTCAGTCAAAGAAAGACGAATTCCTAGCAAACAACGTAAACAAGTAACAGTTCATTACTCTTATGAGTGACCAGTTGGAAAGGGCGGGATGTTTCATATGCAGATGGTTTTATTGTAAATTACAACACATATAAGGGAAGTGGGAAGAGGAGCCGACATACTGGCAGAGCCACATGACTTCCGGTTGACCTACTCTAAAGCACACACCAAGAATCTAACGATTCGTGTTATGTGTTGCATCTCAGGTACGCTTTTATTGTACCTGTTCATGTGGCAACTTGGATGATATGACCACACGGTCCCTAGCACCCGCATAAGCGATATTAGATACAAATCTAAAGCTGCCGTTTAATCGACTGAAAGCATCAAAACTTTGGTTGGTGATGATATTGACCTGTTAGTTCTGCTCTGTTTTCATGCAGACATGGATGATAATGACATCTACTTTTAGCCAAGAGAGAATGCAAAGAAACGGATAGTTTGAAATGTCAAGAAGACAAAGGCTGTGCTGGGAATGTAAGTCTGCACAAATGTGCTGTATGCGCATGCCATTCAGGGCTGTGACACAGTATACTGACCATATGGCATTCGCAAATGTGCGGCCGTAAAGAAAACAACGCTCAATGAGCTATTTCGCCAACAAGCTGAAGTGTTCAACCAGGCCATTGGGAGTCCCGATGGAGGTTATCTATTGCAGGTGCTTGTGTGTGTTATACAATGATAACCCTGACGAAGCAATTGATTGCATGAGATACAAGCGTTTCTGTGACAAAAACGAACCATATTTATGCAGGTACAAAAACATCAGCATCAGCTAAGTATCAATGTTCGCGTGTTTAGAGTAGAAAGGGGAAGACCATCCATTGCAGCCAGAAGAATGAGGGTGGACGGTTTCTCTCCGTGAAAACTGAACTGCCACCAGTTCCACTGGCACTCTTTTGAGGTTATTGTGCAACTGCAAGAAAGATTGCAGATGAAGAAGT
This sequence comes from Hanleya hanleyi, assembly GCA_036873755.1. NCBI lineage: Eukaryota > Metazoa > Mollusca > Polyplacophora > Lepidopleurida > Hanleyidae > Hanleya > Hanleya hanleyi. The sequence goes on from JAVTVY010041056.1 coordinate 7,492, forward strand.
TGCATCTGTAGGAGCATGGCCTATATTGTTGAAAATGTAAAATGAAACATGGTAAATGGCATGGTAGAACGTCATGGTAGAACATCAAGTTTGCCTATAATCTAGATTATTATTTGTTTGATAATTAGATGATAGGATCTGCATAATTATTCTTCTTTCGTCAAAACATATCTGATACACAATTGCGATAGACCATTAATGGTTTGCAGAGCTGTATTATTCAACAAGGCACAAGTTGTGATAATAGAGAGATATCTCCATGAGTGGGTTTGTGGAAATTATGTCTGTGACAGTTATTGGTTGAAGGAAAATCACAGCTTGTCATTCACAACTTGTCATTTCATTTATTTTGGGAGAGAATTCCTCTTTCAGATGATTATACTAATGACAAAAATGTTAACTGACTGAATATTAGCATGTATAATTCATATAGCCTGATGCTGAACTATCAGTTTGCTATCTACGCTTATCAGCAAATCCACCAGGAAGACATGTTTTCACCACCATGGCATACTGTACCCTGGGTCATGTATTAATTGGATTTCTGGATGATAAACTGTCATTATTCACGGAAAAAAAACAATATTCTACCTTGCTTATATGAGGCAGAATGGCCTATTATCTATTATAAAATGGCGTACGGTATCTTTGTTTTCAAAAAAATGTATCTCCATCCATTAGATTTTGGTAGACTTTTGGTATGCTGTTCTGGGAACCTATTAGAAATGCATACCAGTGAAAAATGTTCTGTTGCAATTTGTTTTGGGTCCAGCTAAGAAAAAACAGCTAGATTGCCTGGACTGTCATGAAAATGGTAAAAATTTCAGATTTAGATTGACCCCATACATCCGCCATTTTGAATTTCTCCCTAAATATTTTCGTGCAAGGGTATACTTTTAGGCTGAGTATAACCGTGATATGATAACGAATGGAATGAGTGTAAGTAATGACCCATTTCTTTCACGCTTAGTACCAAGTACAAGGTTTTCTTATAGGAGCAAGAGACAGGTAAACACTGAAATTTCGCGAAAAATACTTCAAATTTCAACTTGAAATTTAATATATTTCCCATGCACATCTGTTTGTAGACTTTTAGTATGTTATTCTAGAGACCTTTCGGAAATGCACTGCAGCAAAAACAATTCTGTTGCAATTTGTGGTGGGTCAAACCTCAATTTGGTTGTTTTCCGACAAGTCATTTTAAAATACTTAAACTTTGATTTTTCCCGTTAACGCATGTACGTTGAATTAATTTTGATCTCACTGCGTCTTTCGTTTCTTTTAAGGGGTAAAACTTGCTCTAAGTTTTGCTAATACCAAGGCTTACAAGTCGATTGGAACTAGGTATCCAGGGCGTGTGTTAGCGGGGTACAAAGGTGAGGCCTTCACAGACGAGTACTGGGAGGAATATGTTAAAACGATCACCTGTACCGTCTATCATCCTTGCGGCACGTGCAGAATGGGAAAAGCAGACGACCCAACCACGGTGACAGATTCCCAGCTGAGGTGAGGTTTTAACACGAGCATAGTGTACCATGGGTATGAATTTTAGTGACTGAATGTGTTATATAAAAAAAAAGATAATAATTTGATCCTACATATTTGCGTGTTCGAAAGTTTCTTCTATGCGCTGATTTAATATATTGGTGAATAACCGCATAGCATATATTCTGCACTGTTAGAATGAAGATAAATCTCTGTTCCACCTGTCATTCCTGTCGAAATAATCAACAGCGAAAATGTCAAGTCATTGCTCTATTCGAAGCTTCATCTCTAGTAGTTATGTGTTTTATGTTGTTTTCCAGGGTGAAGGGCATCAGGAATCTCAGGGTTGTAGATGCTTCCATTATGCCGGAGATAACATCGGCCAATATAAACGCTCCTACGATAATGATCGCCGAAAAAGCTGCTGACATGATCAGGGAAAGACAACCGACAACGCCTAGATTTTAACTACACTCTCTCCAGGCGTTTGGGCTTCCTCACCATATCTAGATAGTAGAAGAGCGAAATGTCTGTCAAAGGAAACTTATTTGAAGGCCTTTCAGTCAGTTAAAAAAACAGAGGACCAAGGGTCCTGAGGCATTCGCTAATGAGGTGGCTATATTATTGCTATATTTAAGTGATAGCAAGAAGTTCTTCCGTTTACTATTGTTATACTCTTGCATATCGCTCTACGAAAAGACAGACGTACAGTGATGGATTGTGAAACTTGGTATACAGGTATAACAATATGTTTCAGTTGGAGATACCAGACGGGGAGGGTATATTGATCTGTATTTATCGCTAATTACACACAACGCATTCTTATGGTCTCCACCATGACTGTAGTGTACAATGCAGATATGGTAGGAAGGCTACCAAATAGCTTAACATCGCCTTGATACAAAATTTTATGTAAATTGTGCTCTGTCCACGATTATACATCTGATTCAGTGCATGCTTGCAAGCAGAAAAATAAACAATTACATAGACATTGACGCCCCCTTGACTCACCAGGGAACAGAGCACTTTCTTGGTGATAGTCCGCTAATATTACATAAGATGGTCGACCATGCAAATTAATGAACAATGGACCATGATTTTTCTCAACATCAGTCGCCAGCATTAATAATCGCTGTTGGCCATATTGTTCGAAATCTGTGTATTTGGGAAATATATTGCTTGTGAATCTCGTTGGTGCATGGAAATGTAGATTGAATTGATTGTGAATATTTGCAGACTGCAACATAAGGCAGAGGAATAACAAGAAGAAGGTGTAGTGCCTAACCTTTGTCATTTTGAGTGTCCTGATGAATGAATTTCTAAAGTGAACTCCCTTTTTGTACAGCATGAAGATAAAGATTGGTTTAAAAATGCCCACAGATCCCTTTTGGTCTTTGATATATGTTGGCATTTGTGGGAAGTTGATGCTGGGTCGACATCGGGCCTTACAGACTAGTCTTTTTGTGTTAAATGCCGTCATTTACATCTGACGACGATACAGCTCACCAATATCCAATGTACGAGTTGTCACAGCGAAACAGCTCACCAATTACCAGTATACGAGTTGTCAGAGCATTTCCATCATAGCTCTCTAGATTTGTATCTAATACCGCTTATGCCGGTGCTAGGGGCCGTGTGGTCATATCATCCAAGTTGCCACATGAACAGGTACAACAAAAGCGTACCTGAGATACAACGCATATCACGAATCGTTAGATTCTTGGTATGTGCTTTAGAATAGGTTAACCGGAAGACTATTCTGTGAAGTCATGTGACGCAGTCAGTATGTCGGCACCTCTTCCCACTTCCCTTATATGTGTTGTAATTCTGTGTTGCATACAATCGATACCCATCATTCACGATATTGTATCATATGACAAAATGTCAGCTCGAGAACAATTGAATTGTCACCTAAGCTATGATTTCCACCTTCAAAAAGATCAATCTCCAAGATATCAAATATCATCAATTTAATGTCACAAAATATCAAATGCTTACGGCTTATGATACCAGATGTCAAGAGTCTGAATTTAAAAACAATGAAGGACATATGAACAAGTGTCAATAGTTCAAATCTCCAAGATAGTCAGCTCCAACACGACTGTTCCAGCACTGCTAGTGGCTTTGTAATAAGATATCTAATCTCCACAGTTCTATCTCCAAAGTTCAATCTCAAGGACAAGTGGCAAAATATTCAACTCCAAGTCTCAATCTCCACCATGATATCAAAATTGGTCAATATCCACGATATCAAGGTAAGTCAATCTCCAAGATATCAGGATAGCTGATCTCCAAGTATGGTAGCTACATGAATATGTAGCCCTCCAAGATATCAGCCCTCCAGCTTAGGGCAGCATGGTTTGTACCATGTGTGTCTGGCACAGGGGGTAGATTAAAGTACCAAACAGATTAGGCTCTCTGAGGATCCATTTTGATCAGTGTCTGTAGAGCCCAATTTTCAAAATTCGAAATTCAATTTGTGTTGTGGTTTTGGTTGGGTTTTTGTTGGGGTTAGGGTTTTGCTAGGGTATGTTTGTTTGGATCATTGTCGCCGTGTGACCAATAAGGCTAGGTGCGACGTTAAACTTCAAACAACCAACCAACCAATCCAAGATATCATAAACTGTTTCCCATCGTGACGCCTAGCAGAAAAAAAAATTATGCCAGGTTCTAGTAAATTATCCAACTTCTGAAATATGAGATTCAAAATTTAGCGAAGTTATCGTTATGAATTACTCAATATGCTGATTGATAAGAGAAACAATTGTGTTAAAATATATACGAACAGAAATCATTGACATAGTATGAACAGCAAACGCAGATAAGGCTACGCCAATATACGGCCCGTACTGTGTGTGTAGTCACCGACTGTGTTGCCGCAGAATTGTGAAAGAATCATTTATGTTCCGAATGTGGAACTCTTTTTTTCTGTTGACTCGTATAGTAGTTAAATGGTTCCTCGTCAATCTAGGCCATATGACTGGTTGAAAATCGGTTACATGACCAAAATGCTAGTTCGATAGCAATGGCTAGTAGTCGCAAGCGACTGCCAAAAATGAGACACGCGCGACTGTGTTTATATATCCAGATGCATGTATGGATGTAGAATTACAATATCATAGTCTAGCATGGGCGAATTATTTTGTTTACGCTCCATTGGCGTACAGACGGGATAGTCAATAACATTCAAGGCTTAATTACAACTACCCTCCGTCTATCACGAGTGAACCCACCTAATTTCTCATCAACAAAGATTCCTTATTGATACGCCTCACTAGCTTCAATGATAAACCAGAGACATTTGCCATCTGGAAAGCTGTGTTTTCTAGCATCATGCGCGAACTGGGGGTGAATGCAAACGAGAAATTGGACTGTTTGGTTAAATGACTTGCACCAGAGTCGAAACGGCATGCAATAAGTCTTCGATCGGTGAATGTCAACGACCCCAAAAGATTACAGCGAATTTTGGAGAGACTCGATGAAATGAAGTCCCGAAATGACCAAGCTGAACGCCTTTCCACGACTCACCAATAAAGACAATAAGAAACTTTACGATCGCCCTGGCATAACCTGTGAAATTCAATCCATCAAAGAAGATCGAAATATCAAACGCTTATCGGATAGTTCGATTCTACGTCAGGTGGGTTGCCAATTGTAAATAAGCTTCCATACAATGTCCAACTGAAATGGACCAATCACGCCGTCAAATACAAGAAACTACACGAAGTTTCATTCCCCCTGTGTTTTGTTCTTCACGGAGTTCATGAACGACCTTAACCAATTCCGGAACGATACAAGCTTTGCATACGAAAGCCTAATATACGGCATCAAGCAATCCAAATAGGGAGAAACTAAGGACAACACAATGCTACAGCAGAACCAGCTTTTCTGCCAAGAATCGGACGTCAGCCAGCAACCCAAATGTGACGGTAATAATCCCACGCCCAAGTGTCCTATACACAAGACAAATCACAGTCTTAACCGGTGCCGAAGCTTGCTCGAAAGAACTTTATTGAAGAACGAGCAGCCAGAGGATGATAAGTCCCCCGCCAAAATGACAGCAATATTTTTTAGCATTGTTGGTCTCGGGGGGGATATACATGAGGGAGGCAACTGCTACTTGGATGCGGAAGGGTCTTTCTGCCTTCCCAAGTTTTAAAATCAACTCGGAACGGTTGACTGAACGTTGATTGCTTCTGTAATATAGTTTCCATGCGGCGAAACTCAATCCCAAGCGACATCATATGTCATGGTATATTCATTCCAAATTTAGGAAGAATCTGACGAGCGGTTCTCAAGTTATTACCCGGAAACAAATCTGGTATTTCGCCACCAGGTGGCACCACCTGTAAGTACAAGTGAGCGAAAGGCAATCACACGCAACATCTCCTGGCATGATACATGCATGGTAAATTTGAGGAGATTCCGATGAGCAGTTCTCAAGTTAATGGCTGAAAACAAATTTTGATTTTAACACCAGGTGGCGCCACCTATAGGTGCAAGTGGACGAAACGCAATCTAAAGCGACATCTTAGGTCATGGTATTACCCGAGACAAATTTGAGATTTTGCCACCAGTAAGTGCAAGTGAGAAAAAGGCAATCCCATGCAACATCTCCTGGCATGGTATATGCATGCTAGATTCGAGAAGAATCCGATGAGCATGCAGTTCTCAAGTTATTGGCCAAAAACAAATTTCAGATTTTGTCATCAGGTGGCGTCACCTTCCATGCAGAAGTGCATAACACAATCCCAAGCAACATCTAACGGCAAGGTACAATGTATAAGCATGCCTAATTTGGGAAGAATTCGATGAGCAGTTCTCAAGTTATTGCCCGGAAACCAACTTTCGAGCGACATTTCAAAGTTAAGCCTTTCAAAGTTATTAGCTTGCAGCACAAAAGAACGGAAAGAACCCTAGTGGCGCCACCTACAGGCAGATCTTTCTGAAATGCAATACCAATCAACATCCTTTCACAAAGAATGCATATGCCGAATATTGCAGAAACTAGACACAGTCGATCGAATACGATCGAGAGGACATCCCTTTTGTATCTTTAGTAAAGGAAACCTTCATTATTTGTGAAAAAAGTGAAAAACGTAAAACTTAGGAAAAACATCATTAACATGGCCCATAAGATGCCTCGAGGGAAGGTACCCACATACCAAATTCAGGTCCAACAGTTACTGTCCGGAAATGCAATTTTACCTTGGCCCACAGGTAGCGCCATGTATAGGCAGATAGGCATCAAAAATAATCCCAACCGAGATCTTGAGGCAAGATCCCTTCACATTGGAAATAGAAAATTTTAACTTGGCCTACAGGTGGTGCCACCTATGAGTCGATCGACAAGAAAAACACTCCCAAGCGAAACCTTCAGGTAAGGTACATGTATGCCAAACATGGAAAGAATTCATTCAAGTTTTAAAAAGTTATTGTCCGGAAACATAATTTTAAATTTGCTCCAGGGTGGTACCAACTACATGTGGATCGGCATGAAAACAATGCCAAACGAGAAATTGAGGCGAGGTACCTACACACCAAATTTGGAATGAATCGGTTCAGGTTTTCAAATTTATTGTCTGGAAACATTTAACTTCAGGTGATCCCCCTATACACGAATCAACATGAAAAACATGTTCAAGTCAGATCTTGAGGCAAGGTACTGCACACCAAATTTGGAAAGAATCCTAAAAGGGTTTCAAAAGTTATTGTCTGGAGATGCAATTTTAACTTGGCCCCAGGTGGCGCCACCCAGAGGCAGATTGGCATGAAAAACAATTCCAAGCAAGATCTATAGACACGGGGCCACTTACCAAATACAAAAACATGGGTCTGTGCCTGATAAATTGAAACCTTTTGGGGTTGTAATTCATTGAGGGGTGGCAGAATTATCCCAATATTGCAGACAACACACAATTTCAACTCCTGCCATGATATATTGGAGATATATATGCTCAAACAAAATATATGAGGGTCGGGCGAGGGCTCGTTTGGGAGATAGAGGGTGCGGCTCGGCGCCTTGGGGATGGGGACATGCTCTCCTTGAGGGTAGTTGTAGGTGCGCTGACATGAAAGCCATAGAAAGCTCCCTGTACATGAAACAACCACACTGACAACTGCATGCCATCATCTGTCAGTCTGGAAAACCACAAGGTCGAATTCAGTTCAATTCAGGAAATTGATCATATGCACAGTGTGCACCCAAACTTTAGGAACTCAGTTGTAATTGATATAGTAAGTTACACGTGTGGGCACAAATGGTTCGTGCAGAAGCTTTAGGATAAATTATATGATGTGGAATACAATTATTTGATATTAAACTTGAAGGAAATGTTGTCCTTCATTTAACATAACACGAAATTTAAAAAAAACGGGTTCGGTATTTCATATTATATTATTATTTCATCTGATATAAAATATTGTTCGTGCAAAAGCTTTAAGGTAAAATCATATGATATGGAATACAATTATTTGATAGCAAAATTGAAGGAAATGTCCTTCATTTAAGATAACACGAAATTAAAAAAACAGGCGTTCAGTACTGCGGGGATTTTCCCGCCAGTTCATATTATGCTTCTGAAAAAAAACATGGTTCATGCAAAAGCTTTAGGGTAAATCATATGATGTGGAATAGAATAATAACAAAATTTAAGAAAATGGTGTCCTTCATTTAAAGCGACATAAAATTCAAAACTAACAGTGAGAAGCGGAAGAAAGAATTAAATGTCAAAGACATAAGTCATCCCGAGGGATGCCTAATTAGACAAAGCATTTGGAAGTGATCGCGAATATTCTTTAATGGACGACGGCTGAATTATGAATGACGGACTAGACGCTTGTATTTGAAATCACAAAGAACGACAGTAAGCCTGGGATGTTTGTAGAAGATCGTAAATTACTTCAAATAATGGACAAAGAAATGTACAGATCATCAAAAGCTAATTGGACGGGCCCTCTGCCTCCAAGACCACGACTGACAAACAGTAAGTCACAAGTCATCAACAGAGCCACGACTTTACATTTTAGCCTGATGACCAACCCAACAAAGAAAAGGCTTCTAGTTGAGTTAATGCAGGAAGTTCTCGACATTAAGCACGCCCAGTCGGCACCTCCATTGACGGAGCAAGGATAATGCTGGTACCTACCACTGTTTGGTGTCTACCACGCGAGGAGAGTAGTAGGTAGAGTTGATTAAGTATCTACAGCTCCTCACTGCGCATGCGCAGAACCAAAATTGTGGCGGTTTTGGGGAGGTGCGCATGCGTGATGAGGGGGCGTGGCCTATAGTGAGTGGGGTGGGTTCAAAATGGCGGCCAGTTTTTGTGTCGTGTGTGATAGGAGGTGGACGAAGATGGTGTGGGTCCAAGATGGCGGCCAGTTTTTGTGTCGTGTGTGGTAGGAGGTGTGACCAAGATGGTGTGGGTCCAAGATGGCGGCCAGTTTTTGTGTCGTGTGTGATAGGAGGTGTGACCAAGATGGTGTGGGACCAAGATGGCGGCCAGTTTTTGTGTCGTGTTGTCGAAAAAAAAAAGTTCCGGCAAAAAAAAAAAAAAAATGTATTCATGCGCGGTGATGCGGTTTGGCCGTGGTTTTGGCGGTGATTCGGTCTCGGGAAAAAGCTTCCGTGGAGAAAAAGTAGTCCCTAGATAAAATGGTCCGATTGGGTCGAGTGAGGTATCAAAGTGAAGCTTAGGTGAAGGGGCATCTAATGGGCTGGGTGTGGGGTTGACATATCGGCCTTCTGCGCATGCGCGGCGGCCGAAGGGTATGAAAATAGCCTTTTTGGAGTTAGGGAAGCCCCTAGTTGACCGATGGGGTCGAGTGAGGTATCAAAGTGAAGCATTCATGAAGGGTCATCTGATGGGCTGGGCGCGGGGTTGAACTATCGGCATTCTGCGCATGCGCGGAGGCCCAAGGGTATGGAAATAGACGTTTTGGAGTTAGGGAAGCCCCTAATGGACCAATGGGGTCGAGTGAGGTATCGATGTGAAGCATTCGTGAAGGGGCATCTGATGGGCTGGGTGTGGGGTTGAAATATCGGCATTCTGCGCATGCGCGGTGGCCCAAGGGTATGGAAATAGCGGTTTTGGAGCTAGGGGAGTCCCTAATGGGCCAATGGAGTCGTAGGAGGTATCAAAGTGAAGCATTCGTGAAGGGGCATCTGATGGACTGGGCGTGGGGTTGAAATATCGGCATTCTGCGCATGCGCGGTGACCCAAGGGTATGGAAATAGACGTTTTGGAGCTAGGGCAGCCCCTAATGGTCCAATGGGGTCGAGTGAGGTATCAAAGTGAAGCATTCGTGAAGGGGCATCTGATGGACTGGGTGTGGGGTTGACATATCGGCCTTCTGCGCATGCGCGGTGGCCCAAGGGCATGAAAATAGCCTTTTTGGAGCTAGGGGAGCCCCTAATGGTCCAATGGGATCGAGTGAGGTATCAAAGTGAAGCATTCATGAAGGGGCATCTGATGGACTGGGAGTGGGGTTGACATATCGGCCTTCTGCGCATGCGCGGTGGCCCAAGGGTATGAAAATAGACGTTTTGGCATCTAGGGGAGCCCCTAATGGTCGAATGGGGTCGAGTGAGGTATCAACGTGAAGCCTAGGTGAAGGGGTATTTGATGGCTGGGTGGGTGCATGTAAAATTTTTCCTGAAAAAAAAACGGAACACGGACTTTATCGAAAAACCTGGGAAAATGCCTATATGGGGTATGAGGGGTATATAGGTCGCCGGGCTTAACGGGGCTTGTCTATCAACAGAGTTATCTTCCCTAGTTCCAGGGTGGGTGTATGTAAAAATTTTCCTGAAAAAATACGGAATACGGACTTTATCCTAAATTACGGGAAAATGCCTATATGGGGTATGGGAGGTATAGCACCATCCTGGGAAACGTACTTCTATACATTTGCGGTAGGGTTGTGGGGTGTCGTTGTACTCGTCTCGTCATTTAGAACATGATAGGAAGTGTCCCCGTGCGAATCGGTGAAATTTTTGAAAAAGTACGATATAGCCTCATATAGTCCCATACTGAGGGTATAGGACCGATGTTTGCCCCCTGGGAAACGTACTTCTATGCATTTGCGGTAGGGTTGTGGGGTCTCGTTTTACTCGTCTCGTCATTTAGAACATGATAGGAAGTGTCCCCGTGCGAATCGGTGAAATTTTTGAAAAAAGTCACCGAGCCCCATATAGCCCATACTGAGGGTATAGGATCAATGTTTGTCCCCCTGGGAAACGTACTTCTATACATTTGCGGTAGGGTTGTGGGGTCTCGTTTTACTCGTCTCGGCATTTAGAACATGATAGGAAGTGTCCCCGTGCGAATCGGTGAAATTTTTGAAAAAAGTCACCGAGGCCTGGGTAGGCCCATAGGCCTATACTGCATGGCTATGGGTGTATAGGCCCATACGGGGTGGACATGTTGGAGTCTAGGTGGGCCACTCATGGTCCAATGGGGTCGAGTGAGGTCTTATTTTGAAGCTCTCGTGGAGGAGCACTTGACTACACTAATGGTTCGTCCGTGTTCAATAGTCTGCGCATGCGCAGTCTGGCCGTAGTATAGAAAACAGGCATTTTGGGTGCTATGTAGGGGTGTGTTTGGGTTAGAGATGAGCTAATCACGGTTCGAATGGGTCGTGTGAGATGTCAAAGTGAAGCTTGTGTGGGGTAGAGTCAGAATGGTGTGTTTTTGAATGCATGTCGCGTTAATCTGCGCATGCGCAGTTGGTTGTAGTAAGTAGAGTGGCCATTTTGGGGCAGCGAAGGAAGTTATTTGGGGTCGAGATGGGCTAATCACGGTTCGAATGCGTCCTGAAAGGTGTCATCTTGTAGTTCTCGGGGTGTACACTCCGATTTGAGGGATGTTCGCGTCATCTGTGACGTCATCAGTGACGTCATCGGTACGAGTAGTAGCGAAAGTGGCCATTTTCGGGCAGTACATGAAGGTATTTGGGGTCGAGATGGGCTATTCACGGTTCGAATGCGTCCTAGAAGGTGTCATCTTGTAGTTCTCGGGGTGTACATTCCGATTTGAGGGATGTCCGCGTCATCTCTGACGTCATTGATGACGTCA
>JAVTVY010041057.1:0-18975 GCA_036873755.1 Hanleya hanleyi
AACCCAAATTGTTGAAATAACCCTCTATGGGGGTCCACAGTGACTGTTCTTGATAAAGCAGTCACTGTGGACACCCTTATTTCAACCCCTGAGGAGTAGGTTCCAACAATTTATTGTTAAGCATGAATCGTGACATATTATTATTATTATCATTTCAAACTAATATTAAGTGTGCTCTTCAATACAAGATCTTGAGCTTTTGTCTATATGGAATTTAGTGTGATGATTTTATTTTCGTAACTTTCGACACTCAATTGGATAAGATCATTCCTCGGATAAAGCCATCTGTTCTTTTGCTGGAAATCTATATCATATTTTCTATCAGGAGATTTTCTTTTTATCAAACAATGTAAGAAACTCGGAGGATGTTTACTATAATAAATCAATTTAGACGAAGTATTTTTATCATGAAACCGTCAATATATTATTCATGTCATTTTTTTTACCCAAAAATAATCTTGCTTTTTGAGATTATGGATGCTTTAATTCACATGTCGCCATCCAAGTTAATGTTTCATAACAAATTATGAGGGACCAATTGTTTATGTTATTTCTTGAAGCAACATTACTTTTAAGAAATCTTCTGCAAATTTGAATTTGAGTCAAAAAATTTGCTCATTATTTGAAATAGGAGTTTTTGATGAAAAATGTGGGAAAACCTACCCTTGTGAATTTTAACGTTGGATAGCACTAAACAAGAGTCATGTGATGAGCATTTGTATACTGTTGTGATACATAGTTGACACTGATAATAATTTATTGCTGAGAATTATGCATTTTTGTAAAGTGTTGTTTATGTAAATATATATAGATATGTATATTGTAGTATAGTGTCTATTGTTATTGTGGTACTCACTGCTGATCAGTTTGCCATCAGTATTCACCCCCCTATATTGCTCACACAACTGTTTGAGGTGTTTAAAAATGTATGTCAGTTCACAAATTGTGAAAATATTAGAACCTTATTGATCACCATTGTAAATATCATTGTTTTACCTTTGTTACTGTATACAATAACTAAACATGAAAAAACTAGAATGTAAAATGTTTCTTGTTCAGAGTTTGTTTTTATTTGTTCAGAGTTTGTTTTTATTGAAAGGCATATATTTCTTTATTTGTCTTCTATATTTTCCGGGGTGACCCTGATTTCATCGAAACTTTCCTTTTTGCATGCTTCACTCACCATACCTAGTCACAGTGCGATAACTATTTCAGATTCTGCTGTTGAAAAAACAATCAAACCTGTGTATGTTGTGCTTGTTTTCAAAACCTAAGCATATTGTTTTAAAAAGAAAATGGCAGAATCTGTCGGGCAATTAATAACAAAACCAATTGACTTCCAGTTGTGCAAGCGCAGTCGACCCACAAGACCCTTTTGCACACAACTGTGTCCAGGGGTCTCCGTTGGTGAAACCCTGATGTCTCTAACCCCTGTTGTAGTTCCATTTCCATTTATGCATGCACAGTAAACCCACAGTGTACTATTGCACATGACTGCGTCCAGGCGTGTCCTTTGACCGTAACCCAGCCATTCTTGGTATAGAGTTCCACTACTGATTAAGCAAGAAAAAATTTGAATTCATTTTCCGTGATCTGGAGCATTTTCGGAGGTTTCTTTCAGATACTTACTGGACCACTTTTATACTTATAAACATGTCTTGAGAGACAAATATTGTTGATCAATAAACAACGTACACATTAATTACACTGGCGATGGTAAGCATAAATATTGTAGCTGAACCTTGAAATAGTAATGTACTTATAGTATTTACATAATTTCCATGCATGGAAACTATAGTCCGCAGCAGTTCAGTCGATCTCAAAACCTGGGCGGTGGGTGGAAAGACTCTTCCCTCTCCCCCTGCTTCCTACGCCTATGATGGGTATCCTTCGGTGAAATCCTGGAGTGTCAAACCCATGTCATTCTCGATAGAGACTTCCACATCCGGTTGTGCATGCGCAGTCGAACCTAATCTAGGTAAACCGAGATGGTAAATCAGGGGAATACCATCTTGATGTAACGCTATGAAAACTTTGTGCGAAATGTTCGCCGATATTCTATGACATCTCATAATAAGCCAATCGCAACAATTGCTGCCTTCTCTTTGACATTGATTGACGTTTAGTTCAGAGATATTAACACCTTCACATGGCACGATCTTTTGATATTTTCTTCTGCCTAAACAAAGCCAGACTTTTCGGTGGGACTAGTAAACCGTTTGATGTTCACCCACAGTGTCTGGAAATGATGCCATAGTTGGATACTGTTTCCCGATAATGTTTACTTTATTGTCCGTGTGCAATTACTGTGGGCGTGATTTTGAAATTGTTTCACCAAGCTAGCCACCTGATTGGCTAAACGAGAGTTCCTGAGAAATCGCGACAACAAAGTTTCATGGGGAAATCCAACATGGCCGCCTGTTGGCCATATTGGATTTACAAATCGGACCAGAAAAGGTATCTTGCACATCTAGACCCAAAGGCGAACCTGTGTACCAAATTTGAGAAAGATCCATGCAGCAGTTCCTGAGAAATCGCGATAACAATGTTTCATGAGGAAATCCAAGATGGCCGCCTAGTGGCCATATTGGATTTTCGAATCGGACCAGAAAAGGTATCTTGCACAACTAGACCCCAAGGGGAACCTGTGTACCAAATTTGAGAAAGATCCATCAGGTAGTTCCTGAGAAATTACGGTAACAAGAATTGTTTACTGACGACGGACCACGGACGAAAAGTGATTTGAACAGCCCAATTCGCACAGGATTTACATAGGGCTGAATTCAGATATAATATTCGGTGATATTATGTCCGAGTTTACTGAGAGTGAGTCAAACCATAATTTCTGTTGCATATGACTGGTTCGAGAGGTATCATTTGGTGAAACTCTGATGTCTCTATAACCCCTGTGATTACCTGTAGAGAGGTCCACTTCTGGTGGCGCATTCGCAGTCTACTCCCAATGAAATGTCCTATTACATTCCAGAGGTTAAAAATGGTATCCTTTGCTGAAACCAGTGTCTGGAACCCATGCTGGACAATGTCCTACATCATACTATTTAGCTTGTTTAATGTATGCAGCATAAATAATGTATTGTGTGTCATATGAGAATTGTTTCTCGCTAAAAAGGGGAAATTAGCTATCAAAATGTAATCTGAGAGAGAAGAGAATACAACATTTTCAAAATCGATTAAGCAAAATACTAATAAAATAAGCAGTGAATTAATTGTTCAAAATCATTTTCTGAAGTGGCTTCATGAAGTGGCTTCAGACAGGATTGATTGACATGGCAGAAGGGGAGACAACCCTGTTTGGTCGATTTAGCTTGTGAACTATTTTGAGGGGAAAACAGTCCAACCTATTGTAATTTTTGAAAAAAATATACATTTGACCTGATAATTAGTGGGTGGCATGTTCGAAGCATCGTTATTAAGCCTGAAAAGCACAAGTTCTGCTAGCATTGGTTGTATGACATACACACTGTAGACCATATGCTTTGCACATGAATGAAGTTCACGAGTTGCCTCCTTTAATCCTAAAACTGTACACAAAACTGTCCAACTGGCAAATAAGGCAACGGTTCATCGTCTTTGGTATATAAGCAGTCCAATAACCTAACTGAAGTATAGGAATACTTGCTCTTCAGTGAAACTGGTGATAGCTGTAGACATGGACTGACTTGCCGGTGGTCCGCTTTTGAGCAGATGAAGGGTAGATGGAAATGTTGTGATGTAAGATGAATTGACAATTGTCGAGACTGCTGGAACAGAAGTATGTGAAGCAATATTTTCTTGAGTTTGCATATGAATATCAAAGTGCCGAAGTCATGCTTGTCATGTTAGATCGGAGATGATGTACCTTTGTGGATTAAAGGCTACTTTGAGCCCTTGTATCAATGCTCGTTCGACAAAGTGCATGTCCGTGAGTGAGTTAGTGTGTTTAATAAGTTAGTAGTATTAAAGTTGATTGCAGAAACCTGATCCATACGTTAAAAACTGTCACAAGGAAAACAATGTATGAAATTATAAGGTGCTTCGATCCTTTCAAATACTCCCCAAATATATCGTGAATAACTTCTTTCCAAATTTTTTCTCTGAGAATGATCTAAGAACAAGACTTGCATATACCTGCAGCTGTTTTCTGTCCGCTTCAGACAGCATCAAAGAGAGCTCATGAAGAACGTAAGTAAACTGTTATGACTGACAGAGATAGGGCACTTATGCAACTTTTTTTTTCAAGGTAAGTCAGTGAAACCTCATTCCCATGATACCATTCCCCTTGGTGTACTGTTGTGAAGTTTCTTTCTCTGATGCTGTCATATCATCGTTTATGATTAGCTCTTTGATATTTTTGATGGAAATTTGAAAATGTGAAAAACAAGATGAGCTATGAGGCAATTTACTTTTTTTACGTTTTGTAGTTTTGGTTAAGTTTTTGTTAGGGTTAGGGTTTAGCTAGGGTATGTTTGTTTGGGTCATCGTCGCCGTGTGACCATGCGATAAGGTTAGGTGCGCCTTAAACTTCAAACAACCAACCTTTCCATTTGAAAAGGAATAGGACCCCACCCGTGTGTGGAAAGCAATAGGACCAAACGTCGTGATATGACTGAAATATAGTTGAAAGCAACGTTAAATCATATTCACTCACTCACCCCTTTCCATTTGGTTACCCTTTACCATACAAACATCATAGCTTTGAAATCATTACCCTCTCTATTTTTGCGGAGCAATATATCTAAGATCTTATTGCATACTCTTCAGTCGTATTCCTGTGAAGTACAGATTTTAGACATACCTACAAGAATTTAGAATATAGCCTTCACAAAAATACCAATACAAGTAACTAATGTAAAAATATGTTCTGGAACAAGTAAGGCATCATATGACTTGCAAATTGTTGAATGATGATGAGAGATTTCATCTGATTGGCTGACACATCCAACTCTTGTTTAGTCATGAAGTTTACCTGATTAAGCTGTCAAAAGTAATCGGAGCGGGCAAAGATGCTTCCTAAGATGGTCGATTGGTAATCAATAATGCCTCCTTCAAGAAGCTCCGAACCCCCGCCCCGACGAAATGGCAAGGGTCAGACCATGAACTAACATGGGAAAAACCATGGTTGTTCATGGATGGTTGACCATTTTCTTTTAAATGGCACCACAGCTGAAGACCTTGGATGGAAAAAAACATGCACTACCATGGTTGGCCATGTCCACAAACCATTGCTGAGCATTGCCATAACCATATCCAACATAAGAATACCATGGTTTGTCAGTGATTCTGATATCCCTTTAACTTATCTAGTTGGGAGTTATACTTGTGGTCAACTATGTCTTCAATTCATGGACTCTAGCCGTATGTCTTGCAATGTCTAGTCATACAACATACAGCAGATCTGATTGTACTTCCAATGGCACTGGTGTTCACTACAGTAAAACAGAAGCATACGACATTATTCTGAAACGTTCACCAAAATTTCAGCTAAATTTCATTAAAAAAAAGTTCACAACTTGACCATTAAAATTCTGTAGTATTTCTCTATCCTTATTAAAGCTTCAATATGAGAAAATTATGTTTTCAACAACATTGCAGTTCCAGAATGAACTGGATGCTGAAACAGTAACAAGTTGCTGCAGGTGCATTTCAATATGAACTTAAGCTCCAATACCTATTCATCATGTTCATTTCTGACATGCAAACGTCTTTGTAAAGTTCTACCTTAACATCATTATGAGGAGCAAGTTATAAATAATTTTGAAAATTGCACAGTGTCATAGAGAGAAGAATCTTCCATTTGCGTACACTTCGCCATCCATAAGATGGCTTGCGAATCGTGTGTCTCCATTATCGCGGAGCGATATCCAGTACTTTACCGGATTCTGTTCGACCGTTCATCCGGCGGAGAACAGACCCAAGAAATCTGATAAATTACAGGTGTTCATACCACTTCTGAAACAGATATTGCCTGGGCTTACAAAATATATAGGTATGTATAACTTTCGTATCATCCAAGAGGTGTGGTCGATCTGAAATTTTGAACAAGTAGTTCATCACATGACTCGAAAATGGCGATTTATGTTGGGGTTACGTCGGTAGACTTTAGCTGATTGGCTGACGAAGTCACGTGGTATTGATTTATGGAAATTCCCTCCTGCAGTTGCCGAAAGTAGGCTGAACAAGGATACACACGATCCCAGGGTCAGTCTTACCGCGTATAGATGACCGAGATGGTTACAGGTTGAAGAATCTTCCTGACTTTTGTCACCTGTAACCTGATTAAAACTTTTCTTTTGTCATTTGAGGAGAGTTCTACAAGTGGAGATAACTGTAGTTATGACTGACCATGTTTGAACATGGTCAACCATGGTCCAGCCCACTGAACCATGGTCGACCACAGTTACCATGGCCTGGCAATGGTTGAAAAGTTTGACCTTGATTCAAATACAAGATATTCCACTGCCGACCATGGTAGTTCGTGGTTTATGGAAATGGAAAACCATTGTTTTATTTCATCGGGACTGTGCATCTCTGGTCATTGTTTGTCTGACTAGAAACTATCAGTGTTTTTATTATGGGTCACCTTTGTTGTAAAAGACAATGGTGGGTTTCCTCATGTAACAAAACAGTACTATAATGAGCTGTTAAGCAATCAATTGTTATTCATTATGTACTTTCTATTTTATTTTTCTATCTTAACCATCGTAGTAGATAGTAAAAGGGCTGAAATTGTCTGCTCCATTGAGGGCGCCCATGATTGGCTAATACATTCTGATTATCAACCATAGGGTAGCAAGAGTAATAGTCACAACACAGATGAAGATTACAAACAATAATGATAATAATAAGTAAAAGAAATACAGTTAAGATAATTATTGATAAGTATGCTGCATAATGGTAGTAGCAAAGTTTATAAAATCTTAATTGGAAAGCAGCATTGCATTAAATGCACCAAGCATGTTTTGTCTAGAGAATATCCACAAGTTCGAATATACCAGCCATTTTATTATTAGGCATTCCGAATAGCATTTGTGGTCTATTTGCAAGATCCATATTTGAACATATTAAGCGCCAGGCAATGTGCCTTATATTTTGTCCCCTTTGGTTACTTTAAACTCAAAGGTTCATATCCATGTTTGTTTTGACTGAGAAGAAACCTGTCACTTCCGCTCAGATTTTAAAGGGTTTGTCCTCCTTTTCTGTGCATAAACTCGGCTTCCGGTTGAATATAACGATATTCCACGAAATTGGATAACCGGCCGCGCATGTCGTCTGTTCATTGGCTATCATGTTAAATGGACTGTTCAAGTCTTAGTTGCGCAGAACTTGTCCTCGAGCAGGGATGGTTACAGAGTATACAGACATGCATATTAAATCCTCAGCAGATGCATTGGAACAACAAAACATTCCTATACTTTTACTCTGGAATATTTCAAGAAATACCCAAATTCATGACCACCCGGTGCCAATTAAATCGTTTAATGCAGAGGCTAAAATATTCAGAAAACGGGAAGTTTCATATAATTCACGGAGACTATTTCCTAAAAAAAAGGAGGAAATTGTTCTTGAAGGAATTCCAAAGCGTTTATTGTCTGGACTTTTACTTGAGAACTATGGTGACTGGGGTGAAAAGGTTATGTTTTGCTGCCGTTTGGGACAATGGGAACGGGAATACTCCTTGTTCCAGACAGGAATGGTGAGGCGGATGACTCAGTTTGAATATACGATTAGCCTGTACATAGATAATAGAAGCCATATGCTCGGACAAAGTACCCCGGGGTAAGGGTTTGTTTTCAGAAATACCTACACGATGGTCGTTTACGTCAGGCTGTTTCAATGTCTCAGTTGATCATTAAGGGTGTATTGTACTTCTGGGTAGAATGGTTCAAATTAAGAGGATCCCGATCCAAGGTGCCTTAAAATTATTTCTTTCCAGTAATTTGACCTAAAGGGACCTACATGCAGAACGAATACATCTTGGGGGCAAAAATCATTGTCGGTACATTTTGGGAGGCCAAGAGATGGATTTAGAATCATTTTCTAAGCGAAGGCGTATTAGCGTCTGTCTTTAATATTCACCTATCAACACCAATTTATGTCAGAGAGGTCTGAAGTGCTGCAGACCTTGCCAAATAACCCTACTTTCAGTACCATTCACTAGTGCCACAACGGTACCTTTCTTAACATATGGAACTAATAAATGGAGAAAAAATACAGGCCGTCTGTCCAGCGACTTGCTGCCTGTTAAACGCTTGGGTGCACGTGAATAACGATACATCTTCGTCAGTGCAATATCACCACAGGCAATGTTTGAAGAGAATGTTATGCAATGGGCATTTGGTTTGTGTAGACTTTCCCCCAGGGTAGCCATGTGCATTGCCCGAATTAGGTCTTCTATAGACGTAATTAGGTCTACCACAATGGTCCTTGATGGGATTTGTAAGGCCTATCAGACCAGCGATCATCATGCACCAACAACGACCGATGGTCAGTTAGCGGTCATAGTTCTACTGTCCGAATGTCCGACTACCTTGCAGGACAAAAGAAGAGTTTGCTGATTCCAGATAAAGATAACGTCAATAACTGTGCTCTGTGACGGATCGAACCGGTTTTGCTTCATATTGGCCTTTTCTTCCCATTTGTCCAACACAGTGAATGAAAACACGATTAAACCTGTACGGTACCAGAAGTTCTGCCTGTATAACGAGTCTTAGAATCCATTTCTGTTGATGTAACATGAAGTTTTAAGATGCATCGTGAATCTCGACCAATACGACAAAACTATTTCAATAATTTGAATTTTTGACTTCTAGAAGTCCAACGAGAATTCATGCAGGTTATGTGCTCTTTACAGCTAGATGCATATACTCGAATCGTGCGTTTAATATAGCAGCCAATTAACGGACTATGCTCGAGATTGATACGCCACCTTCGTGGGATCTCGGAATATTTCGACGAAGGCCGAGTTTTAGCGGAGAAAAATCTGGAGAAACTGTTTGAAGTTCCAGGCGGAAACGGGATGGGGCGTTCCCTAAATAAAAACAAACACGGATACAAAAAAGATACGAATATTTGAATTCAAAACAATAAGAGCGGACGAAATGTACAACACATTTCCTTGCGCATATATGGGCATATTCGGAGAAATCACGAGGCCACGAATCAGAATGCCTATTAAAAAAGCGACTGCAAATCGTCCTGGCAAATTCGTCTTCTGTCGTGACTCCGCTTTGTCAGACCAAGGGATGATGGGCTACTGTAACAATTCATGTAACCTAACAATTGCCTGGATCTTTTAAACATATCCTGCCGTGAAATTGTCTGGATCGTTTGCGATCACGCGGGACTGCGATAGTTTTTTACGTATATATTTTGATTCTGATGAAAGCTTGAACTATATATTTGGGAGATGCACCAAGAGATTGTTTATCACTTCTAACATTGCCAACAGTGTTGCCGTTACCAATCTGATTGCTGACTTGAGTATACACTATCGTTATATCGCCCTGAATTCACGTGACACTATAAGGTTCATCAACCTTACTTTAAAACAGCAATCTTCAGCCAGGTTCTGCAACAGATACATCTATTTTGTGACAAAAATGTGCCATTCATATGTCCTAGATGGATGGATGGATCCCTACTTGAGATCATTTTATCTCAGTCGCCATAATTTTGATTGTCAATGTTCGGGTGGACACTATATCAATCATGAAACCTGAGCATGTCGATCATGCGCATGAGCATGCACTATCGATCATGTGCATGAGCATGCACTATCGATCGTGCACTATCGATTATGTGCATGAGCATACACCATCGATCATGAATATGAGCATATATTTGTGCACCACACAGAAAACGCATCCAGATGACGAAAGGGTTAGCGAATCTGTGACAACAATTATAAGGTGGAATTGTTGCAATAACTGATCTGAATGCTTCAGAACGATCGTTGCTGCACAGACAAAATAATGCTGATAGCTATCACCAAAAAAGGTGATCACAACCTCACCAATAAATGGTGATCAGTTAGAACCATGCATACGCCATCATGACGATTTTATTGGTGAGAGGGCCTGGTCTTCGCCAATAAATGGTGCATGATGACCCCGACCTCGAAGACTCATTTCTCCTCGCCAGGCCTGGTCGTCACCAATACATGATGACTTGGAATCTGTATACTCAGTGTTCTTCCCCATTTATTGGTGATGATCAAGCCCCTCCACCTGTATAAGTGGTGATCAACTTACCACCTCACCCTAAGCCATCATCATTAAATGGTGAGCACAAGGCCTCAACACCAATTATTGGTGACGGACTTTCTCCAGAAGCCGCGGTGTATATCTGCCGAAACATTGTTCCGAAGATGGATAACTTTTCCGGTCCGTCTACTCTTTCATGTAAGCGCCACCGGGTCGAATTTCGAGAAGAGGATAGTTTCTGGGTAGAGACAACAATGAGTGTAGACGGGCGAGGATCTTACACGAATGACCGACCCAAATGTTATTGGTTCCAAACTGTTTGACAATAACAGGATTGTTTCCTGTCAACACTGACCCGGTCCACTCGACCATTGTCTATAACATCTTAGTGTTAACAGAATGACAAGGCGGATAGCTTACTGTCCGTACAGAGATGGTATTAACTTGAACTCGTCAGTTAACTTTCACCTGTTTGACTTTCTACCAGTCTGCATTCTTCGGACGGTTTTAAGGACGGATTTCTTGTAATCTAAGAACAAACATCACACGAATTACAGGTTTATAAAACAAACACGAATCAAGCAAAATCTGGTCGCTTGTCCAGTGTGCTTTAGGTTTAAGTGCCTCGATTAGCGGTCATTCCTATATCCCAACGAGTGTTTAGAGGTCACTTTGTGACGTTTGCACTTTCCCACATTAAATCTGGGCAGGTAAAATAAAGATGCTGTTTAAAGAGACTACCAGCTTGTCCTGCACCTGGGTTTAATTGAATTGTCTTCTTGAAATGTACTGGGCTCTAGGATTACTGTTCCGGTCCATCCTTTGTCCTGCACGATTTGACCTGTATCGGTTATTTGTCTTTATAAACAATAGTATGCGTGGTTAGCGATTTGATGCGCATTAACCTCACATCTGTTCATGTAGTATGATGCTTCAGTTGTCAAACGAAGCAATATGGCATGTATAATTCACCTTTATGCACGATTACACCGAGCGAAGGTGGAATGTTTTTACCTATGAAGCCATAGTAGACTAACCATGTTCCTTGGATGGCTAGATTACACAATGATGAATCGCTTACTTTTAAAAATCTGTTATTTTATAATTCGTCTTGGACCATGCAGCTCTAAATTTTGTTTTCGTGAAACTGAATATAACTTAATTTTATTTTATTTTAGTTTTTTGTATGCATGGATTCATCAAACTGATGAGCAAAAACTTGTAAATGCGGTATACTGCTGCTATATAGTAACCCTCCGGGCCAACCTGTAACTAGCTAAGATTCATAGCGTCTCCCTGGTGAGGGAAGGGAGACGCTATGAATCTTAGCTAACCTGTTCATCTATACGCGGTAAGACTGACCCTGGGATCGTGTGTATCCATGTTCAGCCTACTTTCGGCAACTGCAAGAGGGAATTTCCAGAAACATTACCACGTGACTTCGTCAGCCAATCAGCTAAAGTCTACCGACAACGTAACTCGCCATTTTCGAGTCCTGTGATGAACTACTTGTTCAAAATTTCAGATCCACCACACCTCTTGGATGATACGAAAGTTATACATACCTATATATTTTGTAAGCCCAGGCAATATCTTTTTCAGAAGTGGTATGAAAACCTGTAATATGTCAGATTTCTCGAGTCTGTTCTCCGCCGGATGAAGGCCGAACAGAATCCGGTAAAGTACCGGATATCGCTCCGCAATAATGGAGACACACGACCCGCAAGCCATGTTATGGATGGCGAAGTGTACGCAGATGCCTCCGGGCCTGAAAATTGATTTTCAAAAAAATAATTTAAAAAAAAAAACAGTGTTTGAGAATTAAAAAACAACGGAGTTATCCCTCATTCTGCAGCGATATCATGGAACAACGTAGTGCAGCGGTAAACAATTTGTTCTGTATTAATTATCTAAATACACGTATGTTTAAAACTTGATTTTTCGTCCTAGAAAATCGGGGGTCGCTTCGCCCCTGTAGCATACGGTATTGACTTGAGCGATTCCGTCTTGAGCGATTCACATACATGTATTTCTGTATATTGCCGAATGACGTGTCTCCGTTTTCGCCGTCCATAATCCTATAGAATATCTATTTCCACCTGGGAAGATAGTGATGGAACGAGTTTAACCAAGGACCATAAAATAAATGTATACTTTCCCTGGTTTAACATACTCTATATATGAGCTATTCAACGATCCCGGATAGCACCAGGGATTTTATCTAATAGTCCCCGATAACACACAGTCGACAATGAAGTGGAATAAAGAAGGCGTCTGGAGGGTACACAGGTGAACTGCATGGTTATCGGATGTACTTGCTTGCCGTAATTGTTTAACAGATGCTTGTCACCGCTTAGAAGGAAGATTAGAAATAGATTAGCATGATTGCACTAATAGATTCAATATTAACTTAACTCTTGTTCACTGCAGGGTAAATACGGGTTATCTTAATCAAATTTTGATAAAAGAATGCCGCTTGTATACCAACAATTCGGCAGATGAACTTTGATGCATCATGAACTGCGACTTCAGTGCGAGTTAAACTGGGATTTTGCTTTAAAGTGGATTGGATTGGCCATAAATTCCAAGAAACACTTTCAAACCTTCGTTTCATTCAAATCTTCTGTTTTAAACATCTCTGATCGCCAAACGATCTTGTCTGTAGCGGTCAGCTTATAAATGCCCTGGTTTTGAGTGAGTTTACAAGCAACCATTCACAACATGCAACAAACATCCACGCGGCATAAAATAAAGTAAATCAAATCTTCACTGTGACCCATTCTTAACATTGAAATGATCAAGTTTAGAATGCACTCAAGCACCCATTCACTTGGAAGTCGAATCTAACGCGATATAATTTTCTAAATTTCTGTACATGCATGTTTTCAACCTGCACAGTTAAAATGTGATTGTATTATTCAACAAATTAGAGGGTATATCGACACAGTCTGATTATACTAATTTATCGATACAGTCTGATTGTACTAATTTATCGATACAATCTGATTAGACTAATCACGACGATTGCATGCATTCAGACGTATTACCGATATCACAGAGACCGCAGATTTGCTATACTTTGAAGTATAGATAAAACCAGATTGCCTTGGTTACATAACTGTATATTAGAAACTGAATACAAATGTCTCTGGCAAGATGCTACTGGAAATTAGACAGGAGATATTAATTAAAACATCTAATTGCTTATGCAATACTGTGCAGTTATAGCTCGACATCTGGACTTAATGTGATTTCAGAACATAGGTCTTGAGAACAGTTGAAACACTTTTGGGGGAAAGCGAACCAAGATAAGAGAAAATGCCGCGGTGACAGAAGTTCGCCTTGTCTGACTCCTTCGCTGACAGACGCAGTCTACATTGCTGCCATACATCCTTCTCTTGTCTCTGTCGCCGTTTAACGTTGCGCAACAAAAGTGGATCCCATTAGCTCCTTCTAACCATCTACCCCCGGGCCCAAACTCTCTTGTCCTGGCTAATTTAGTTTGGAGAGATCGAGACCGATACTCTATTTACAAGGGAATTCGCTTTCAGTCTCTCCGATAAGCAACAGTTAGTCTAGTAGACTGTCTGATCTCTCGCCCTGTCGCCATCATGGGCTTGTGGCATATGACTACCGGTACACAAATGTCGTCAGACGTCGCGAGACAAGTCGGAAGTAATTAAATTTGAGTGAACGTTATCTCCAGTTATTTTACCTAATTTATCAAGCATCAATGACGTGTCACCACTTTGCGTTTCAACATGGTTTTTGCAGTTTCTTCACTCCTTGCTCTCGCAGAGGTCGGATATGACATCCAACATTCAGGCAGCAAATTTCATCCCTTATACTTCATTACCGCGATTGGGATGATTGGGTCGACTTGACTAAAACAACAATTTTGTGTATAGACGTGACGTATAAACAAAGTTATTGGGTCAAAGAATATGTGGTCGAGATTTTGGTCCGACAGGTGTAGTGAGCAGATCAAAGCAACTCAATATTCTTGGGTCAAAATCTTGACCCAAAGTTCTTGGGTTGGAATGGATTTTGATCCAATAAACTTGGGTAGGAATAAGTAACCGAAAATGTTCGACTAAATATTCTTGGTTACGGTCGAATACCCTTCGACCTAGTATTGTTGGTTCGAAGCGACCAGTTTGGCAGTGCATGCATTTTGATTTGACTGGATATCTCTTGCCCTAAAACCAACCTTCCCACAGCGCTCAGTTTCACAGGCTCACTAGCTCATATTATTATGCCCCTTGGTCCTAAACCATGACCAAGAATGAGAGCGGGGAGGTACTTTGAGTGCTTCGGGACAAAATCTTTCCAAGTTTCTAACAAATATGTTGCTATTCCTTGCTGGTATATCCATAACTAAAAGCAGCGTTATAGAGTGTGATATGTTATATTGCCGCACACCACTCGTATATAATTTCTTTTTCGTCTTAAAGATATACTATAAGAAAATTTTACAACAACAATCTGCATTACCGGTACCGTACTTTTTAACTCTATATGCAACATCATGATGAATGTAGCATTTAAACTTCACCCATCAGTTGAAAAATTACCAGGCCCTGTTATTTCTGTGGCTTGGCTGTATTGAATTAGTCGTGTTAATTAACTATCATTGAGAGTATACACACTTATTTAAAGTGTTTGCAAATACATCTGGGGGGACCAGGCCCCATGTTGCCATCGGCTGCGTCCAATTTTATCGGCAGAGAGAACAGTTATAGTTTTGATACCCTGTGAGTTCAATGTATGTAATATGTATGACAGAGGTTCGTCACATGGCCCTTCTGGAGCAGCAGGTATCCTTCGGGAGATTCCGGGGGGGGGGGGGGGGGAGGGGATTTAACGTTAAACGGGATGAAAATCGAAATAATATACAGGTTATATAGATGTATCGTCAGGAAATAATCGAGTAACATTTTCAGATATTGTTAAGACATTCTGGCATCCCAGCATCCATATCAAGGTATATACTCGTTCAAATGACGATTATATTTATATACATAATATATCTCGTATGGTTTTGAAACTGTTCTCTAAACTGGTTGATTTGAACCTTCTGTCTCGACTAAGGTTTTACTGAACACTCTGGGTCCCGTCCGTATATTGTATGGAATTCTGCCAAGAACCAGATGGGTGCTACAAGAATTGGGGGAATTCTTAAGTAGGGAGTCCGTCCAAGAGCCGAATAGATTCAACATGTTCCATGTCTCGCTACGAATTTTGTTTTCTGCGACAAATGATCGTGGAAGGAGTTCCAGGTGAAATAGCATGATAGCACTTCGGGGTCCTTGACAATGTTTCCCCTATCCTGTGAGAAAATGACCAAACGTGTTTTCCTGAAGCCTATAGCTCCCGAGAAGAAAAGACCAGGACCATCGGTAAACCATTTAAAAGCAGACAATTTCCCTTGAGATTTAATAAAGAATCGTCCCCTGTTGTAGTACCAATACTATGTGTGCATGGTCTCTCACAGATTTGACAACTCGGAATTTTACGATATATGCATGGACAGTCGCAGCCGAGGAACATGAGAATACACTTGATAAATGGTTGGGGCATGTGTGAAAAAGAATTTGAATATTATTCCAGTGCCTCGATGATCATTGACAAGCCGTATGCTTGTGGAAGGAAATTTTTAACTATAATAAGTTGTGCTCTATTCATTCTCTCCAAGTTAGAGTTATCCTTTATGTTTGGAGCTATATCCTCTATCTTTTGGAAGTTATCCTCTCTTTGATTCCTCTATTTTTACCTTTAGGGTAATCTTCGAATAACAGTACACCGCTGATTTTTTTTATTTCAAGTTCAGTCAGTTAGCGCGGAAAAATTGTGTTATATGTTGTAATAACATAACGTGTATAAAAACATTGCAGATAATTCGGTGTGGATAGAGCTATCGAGTTGTTCTCGAGCATACTTGGGGATAGACCTATGAACTTTTTCTCTATATATTCAGTAAGAGATAGAACTATGGAATTATCCTCTAGTAACGCAGTTATGCATGGGTATAACTATCGAGTTGTTCTCGAGCTTACTTGAGGATAGAATTATGAAGTTTCTCTATGATAAGTCAGAGATAAAACCATGGAATTATCCTCTAATAACCTAGTTATGGGTAGAACTATATAGTTGTTCTCTCGAGCTTACTTGAGGATAGAACTATGAAGATTATCTCTAATGGGTCAGAGATAGAACTATATTCTTATTCTTTAACAGTTTATTTATGGGTAGAACTATCTAGTTGTTCGCGAGCATACTTGAGGAAGACGTATGGAGTTTCAAAGATGGAATTATGGAATTATCCTCTAATAACTTATTTATGGGTATAACTATCTAGTTATTCTCGAGCTTACTTGGGGATAGAACTACGGAGTTTCTCTCTAATAAATCAGAGATAGAACTATGGAATTATCCTCTAGTAACTAAAGTTATGGGTAGAACTATCGAGGTTTTCTCGAGCTTACTTGAGGATAGAACTATGGAGTTCCTCTCTAATAAGTCAGTTAGATTTAGAACATGGAATTATCCTTTAATAACTTATTTATGGGTAGAACTATCAAGTTGTTCTCGAGCATAGTTGAGGATAGAACTATTGAGTTTGGCGTTTCTCTCTAATAAGTCAGAGATAGAACTATGGAATTATCCTTTAGTAACTTAGTTATGGGTAGAACTATCGAGTTGTTCTCGAGTTCACTTGAGGATAGAACTGTGGAGTTTCTCTCTAATAAGTCAGTTAGAGATGGAACTATAGAATTTCCTTTAATAAATTATTGATGGGTAGAACTATCTAGTTGTTCTCGAGCTTACTCGAAGATAGAACAATGGAGTTCCTCTCTAATAAGTCAGAGATAGAACTATGGATTTATCCTCTAGTAACTTAGTTATGGGTAGAACTATCGAGTTGTTCTCGAGCTTACTTGAGGATAGAACCATGGAGTTTCACTCTAATAAGTCAGAGATAGAACTGTGGAATTATCCTTCAATAACTTATTTATGGGTAGAACTATCGAGTTGTTCTCGAGCTTACTTGAGGTTAGAAATATGGGGTTTCTCTCTAATAAGTCAGTTAGAGATAGAACGATGGATGGGTAGAACTATCGAATTCTTCTCGAGTTTACTCGAGGATAGAACTATGGAGTTTCGCTCTTATAAGTCAGAGATAGAACTTTGGAATTATCCTTTAATAACTTATTTATGGGTAGAACTATCGAGTTGTTCTCGAGCTTACTTGAGGAAGACGTATGGAGTTTCTCTTTAATAAGTCAGAGATAGAAATATGAAATTATCCTCTAATAACTTATTTATGGATAGAACTATCGAGTTCTCGAGCTTATATTTTGGAGATAGAACTATGGAGTTTCTCTCTATAATAAGTCAGAGATAGAACTATGGAATTATCCTTTAATACCTTAGTTTTGGATAGAACTATCTAGTTATTCTTTAGCTTACTCGAGGATAGATCTATGGAGTCTCTCTAATAAGTCAGTTAGTAACTTAGTTACGGGTAGAAATATCTAGTTGTTCTCCAGCTTACTTGAGGACAGAACTATATGGAGTTTCTCCATAATAAGCCAAGTAGAGATAGAACTGTGAAATTATCACTTAATAACTTATTTATGGGTAGAAGTATATACTTGTTTTCAAGCTTACTTGGGGATAGAACTATGGAGTTTCTCTTCAATAAGTCAGTTAGAGATAGAATTGTGGAATTATCCTTCAATAACTTGTTTATCGAGTTGTTCTCGAGCTTACTTGAGGATAGAACTATGGAGTTTCACTATAATCAGAGATAGAATAATGGAGTTACCCTCTAATAACTTAGTTATGGGTAGAACTATCGAGCATACTTGAGGATGGAACCATGGAGTTTCTCCCTAATAAGCCAGTCAGAGATAGAACTATGTAATTATCCTTTAATAACTTAGTTATGGGTATAACTATCTAGTTATTCTCGAGCTTACCTAAGGATAGAACTATGAAGTTTCTTTTTAATAAGTCAGTTAGATATCGAATAATGAAAATATCCTGTAATAACTTAGAAGTATGGAATTATTCTTAATAACTTATCTATGGGTAGAACTATCTAATTATTCTAGAGCTTACTTGATTTTCTCTCTAAAAATTGAGTTAGATATAGAACCATGTAATTATCCTTTAATAACTTTTTTATCGGTACTATCTAGTTGTTATCGAACTTACTTGGGGATGGAACTATGGTGTTTCTCTTCAATAAGTCAGTTAGAGATAGAATTGTGGAATTATCCTTCAATAACTTATTTATGGGTAGGATTATCGAGTTGTTCTCGAGCTTATTTGAGGATAGAACTATGGAGTTTCTCTATAATCAGAGATAGAATGATGGAAGTATCCTCTAATATCTTAGTTAAGGATAGAACTATCTAGCTGTTCTCGAACTTACTTGAAGATAGAACTATAGAGTTTTTCTCTAATAACTCATAGATAGAACTGTGGAAATATCCTCTAATGACTTATTTATGGGTAGAACTATCTATAGCTGTTCTCGAACTTACTTGAGGATAGAGCTATAGAGTTTCTCTCAAATAACTCACAGACAGAACTATGGAAATATCCTCTAATGACTTGTTTATGGGTAGAACTATCTAGTTGTTCTCCAGTTTACTTGAGAATAGAACTATGGAGTTTCTCTCCAATAAGTCAGTTAGAGGTAGAACTATGGAATCATCCTTTAATAACTTAATTATGGTTAGAACTATCAAGTTGTTCTCGAGCT